>APFE030444429.1:106193-122756 GCA_000404065.3 Pinus taeda | reverse complement strand
GTTTAAAGACGCCGGAACACGTCTCTAACCTAGACCTCTAGAATATGTGCGTTATGTTCCAATGCGTTGTTAGGTTCATTCAGTTTATTTTACAGTTTAACTTCAATTATGTTTCAGTTTTTTGGTCCTACGGTATGTGATCTCTTGAAACTTTGTAAATGCAAACTATATGTGAAAATTATATCATTTCATTCAATGAACTCTATCTACAGGAGATGAGATCTTTATACAAACAAAATGATCAACAAAGATCCTAATGCAGCTAATAACAAAAAATGAAAACCTTTTTCTTTTTGTTTTTCTTTCTTTTAGGATAGCATGATGCACTCAACAAATCTCAGGAGATATTCACAAGTATAAACAAACACAATTCACTCAAAGGAATCTAGAACCAATTCTGAAACGTCAAAATGACCTATCAAAGCAAGGAAAACACAAATACTTTCAATGAACCATGTGATATAAGTTCAAATGAAGTCAAGCAAAAAATAAACAAGCTAAAAGTGAATTACTTGCAGCATAGAATGCCAAACTTTCACAACTACCAGATGAGTGTGGAAAACAACCAAAAAGCTGACTGGATCATCAAACCATAATTTCCCACAGAAGGCTCGACATGCAAAGCCACTAGGGCTAAGATATAAAATCAATAGAAATAATAAAACAACTGAAGGATAAAAAGAATAACCAGTCACATCAAGGTCCAACACACTTCCAGAAGCTGTAGAAATATAGCAAGATACAAATCCAAGCTCAGAAGGCAGGCAAACAAGCTAACTGAAAAGGTTAACAGGTATGGCGCGACTGTCAGGCTGCAACTCATGCTATAAAGGGATTGGCGCAAGTTGTCAGTGAGCAACAGGCGCCAACTGGCGCGACTGTCAAAGGAAAAACCGCGCTAATAAAGTTTGCCAAGTAAAAAACAAAACAGGTAGTCCAAAGCTTGGTTTACAGTATCTAGGAAGGCCAGGAAGCAAGAAACAGCAAGAAATTTAACCCAGAAAGCTATCCAAGCAAGCAAACAAGAGGAAAACTAAAATGCAAGACAAACTTGAAATTGTTCAGTCCGTAAACCAAACCGGAGATTGACTGAAGTGGCTTTGATCTACTTCACTACTGCAAAGCAATAGTGTTTCGAAGGTTATCTGGCCGTACTTCAGGCTCCTTCTAAATTTTACAAATCAAACAACAAGATCAAACAACAAGCTTCTCCCCAGTGGAGTCGCCAAATTGTTGAACAGGTAAATCCCCTCTGCGGACAGAGGCGATCCCACTAGCCCAACACGGGTCTAGCAACAATCACACAACGCTAACACGCAGGTTCCTAATTGCAAATCAAATATCGATGATGATGGTCTACCTGGATTCCAACGCTAGTACTTGTAGAAGAATCGTCGCTCCCTTTCCTTTGCTCCGGCTGGTCACAATCCCCACGATCCTCGTGAACGGACACCTGCACATGCAAAGAACAACACAAATACAAGCATAAAATCCAATATATGCAACTATATATCAGTCAGAAAAGATATAACTCAATCATCATTATAAAGACAACAGGAGTGGAACCATAATGATAGTCGTCTATTAATAAATAAAAGCAGAGAAAGATACAACCAAGGTTCTGACGTTGAACCTATTCTCTGACTGGGTGAGCAGCTAAATACGCCTTGCAAAAGACCTTCTCTCTCTCAGGATTCCGGCAACATAACCTCCCTATGCTTCACAATTCTTACTATCACTCTAGCATTACTTCAGCACTCACAAAACTCTAGCTAGTTTGTCTAATGCATGAGGACAGTCATTTATAGATGGATAAGGGAGGAAGATACAATGTACCAGGACGCCCATTGTGGATTGGCATTATCCCTGAAAAGCTACTCAGGATAGTTGTCATGGATAAATAATGACTCTCGACCTCTATCTTGAGGATTTTTCCCTCAAAGAACTTCATGACAAGAGAGGAAAAAACATATGGGTGCGCGTTGGCCAAAAATCATTACTAAACTTAGTTGGCGCGGGTGTTGCTCTAGGACAGAGCGCCAATGGGCGCGCCCCCTTTTGAGGACCTGAGTCATTGGCGCAGATAAGACACTGTGTACCTGCGCCAATGGAAAAAGGGCACTTTTCAGGGATAATTTGCAGAAGGTGTCTTTAGGGAACATGCAGTACATACTCAGGGGAACATAATGCAAATGTTTTTAGGTTATGTCACTGGTCACAGGTCCCAAAATGTGTCCTCCAATATACGAAAACAGGGGTAACAGGGACGGTGACCAATGGGCGCGGGTAAGACACTGTGTACCTGCGCCAATGGAAAAAGGGCACTTTTCAGGGATAATTTGCAGAAGGTGTCTTCAGGGAACATGCAGTACATACTCAGGGGAACATAATGCAAATGTTTTTAGGTTATGTCACTGGTCACAGGTCCCGAAATGTGTCCTCCAATATACGAAAACAGGGGTAACAGGGACGGTGACCAACGGTGACAAATTACTGTGTAACACCTCCAAAGTGGCTTCTCGATGAAAATGCATCGCCTGTGGGTAGCCATCGAAGGATCTAAGAAAAATTATCCATCATTGCGTCCCTCTGTCACTCGAGGGCTTCTTCGAGAAATATTTTGAAAAGATCTCTTGCCTCCTCATTTTTCTTTTCTTCCGCCATGGGAGGTCGTTGAGTTTTGTGAGGCTGATCATGTAATGGTTCAATCAGAAGGAGCCCTAACTCCTTATACCCTGACCTCATTGGGGACATGCAAAGAAAAACAAAGAAAGAGGAGACCACTCTGATACCACTTATCCAAACTTAAACATGAATGCAACAAATTACAGATATACTCATAAACATAGAGATGTAGCATAAAAACACTTCATTTCATTAATAGAAAAATATTGAACTATGCCTACAAACATAATGGAAATAAGATAGCTTGGTGATGGTAGCTTATCTCTGAGAAGAGATGTGGCGGCTACTCGCCTCTCAACGCTATTACAATGAGGTCCAAGGGCCTTTTTATTATTTAACAATAAGAGAAAACCCTAAACAACCAAAACCCTAACCCGAGGAGATGTAACACCAAGAGTTTATGGGCCCCGCTGGAGTTAGTTGGGCAACCAACTTCTCGGGGTTGTAACTTGGTCATATTATCTCCATTTGACATGTATGATACCTCGTTGGAAAGATCTCTCCAAGGACTACAATTGTCACTGTGACTATATACAAAATTATTTGAAAGAAACAAGCCAAAAAAAAAATAATAATAATAATAAATAAATAAATAATCCGTTTAGGGCCTCAAAACGGATTCAGAAGTTTAGGACCTGAAAAAATGCCAAAAATAGTAAATTGTGCTACAATTAAGGAAACTGAAAAACTGAAAGAAACAATGGTGAGGGTCCTAGTGGAATAGGCAGGTAGACACCAATATCCACCTGGATCAGTCCTCCCCCATTATGAAGCAATGGTCCCCATTGCATTGAGTTCCTCCATGAGATGAGGAAACTTCTGTTGAACTTGGTCCCTGGTGAGCCATTTCACTTGGTGAAGAAGTTAGCCTTCTTTGACAAGTCGATATAGTTGTATCCTTTGTTGCTGAGTGTTCTTGGTATGTGTGTCCATGATCTGATCAATTGTGGCCTATTCCATGCAGTCCAA
Organism: Pinus taeda; assembly: GCA_000404065.3. Classification (NCBI taxonomy): domain Eukaryota; kingdom Viridiplantae; phylum Streptophyta; class Pinopsida; order Pinales; family Pinaceae; genus Pinus; species Pinus taeda. The sequence goes on along the minus strand of APFE030444429.1, from coordinate 119,102 downwards.
GTTGAGGTATGTTGGTGTGAGCTGTTCCGCAATGTTAGATGTGTCCAACAATGGTGGAAAGTATGGCCGAAGGCGATCTACATTGAACACTAGGTGCAGACCAAGGAACGATGGGATGCTGAGCTCGAAGCAATTGTCCCTGGCGACCTTGGTGATGGTGTATGGCCCATATTAGAGCGAGTGAATCTTGCAGTGGGATCTAGCAAGGCGCTCCTTCTACAAATGTAGCCAAACTTTGTCACCTGCCTGGAATTTGTGTAGCACTCGATGCTGATCATGGTGCTGCTTGTACTCAGCATTGGATCTGTCCAATATATCATGGATCTGTTGGCGGATGTGTTGAATGCACTTAATGAAGTTGTTATCCCTTTGAGCTTCAGACTACACATGAGCCAAATCTGCTTGAGTGGCTGCAAATGGTATGGCCACATCCATGGGGCATAATCGTTGAAATCCCAACCCTACCTGAAAGGGGTTGTGGCCTGTTGAGTTGTGGAAAGATCTGTTGTAGCTGTGTTGGATATAGGGGAAAATTTCATCCCATGTGCATGGATGTTTTGAGTTGTACATGCATAGAATGTGTACGATTGTCCTGTTGACAACTTCTGTTTGGCCATAAGTTTGGGGATGGAAAGCCATGGACTTAGTGAGTTTTGTATCCATCATCAACTAGAGACTTGACTAAAATGCACTCAGGAATCTGTTGTCACGATTTGAGAAAATGGATTTTGGGATCCCAAAGTGTACCCACACTCGCTCAAAGAAGAGCTTAGAAGTGGCCTCTGCTGTGATACTCTTCTTGCAGGTCGCCATGATGGCCATCTTAGAGAATCTGTTGACGACCACAAAAATGCAATAATTTTTGTGCTTAGTAGAAGGAAGGCCCGACATATAATCTATGGAGATAGATTCCCAAGGTTGACTAAGAGTAGGTAGAGGAGTATACATGCCTTGCTTCTTAATGGTTGGTTTGGCAATGGCGTAGACGGTGCAAGATCCAATGTACTTCCCAACATCCTGACGAAGTTTTGGCCAATAAAAATACTTCTGCAATACTAGCACGATTTTCTCTACTCCGAAATGTCCAACAAGATGACTGTAGTGCACTTCCCAAATCATCTTGGCACGCTCACTTAAATGAACACATATGTGCCCCAAGTGGCATAACAGTGCATCCTGAAGGTGAAAATTTGGAACTTTCTTCCCTTCAAGAGTGTGTGGTATATGCTGCCAAATTCTGGATCGCTCTTGTAAAGATGTGACCACCTTGATGTTTGTGCCGAGAGGAGTCAAGCACAGTGATTAGCGCCATGACCGGTGGTCGGCTGAGGCAATCAATGGCATTATTGGTGTTTCCCTTCTTATACTTAATGATCAAGTGGAACTGTTGCAGATAGGTGGACCATTTCTGATAACGATTGTTCTACAACTTCCCTTGTGTCTGTATGAACTGTAGAAGTCGATGGTATTGTGGATGACCATTTTCTTCCCCAGAATGTAATGCTTCCATTGACGACAAGCCTGCACAATGGAATTCATTTTTTTGTTGTCAGTGGGGTACTTTTGGACCATGTCTGAAAGTGTCTCACTGTGGTAAGCAATTGGATGTCGATGTTGAGTAAGAACTACACCAATAGCATAGTCAGAGGCATCTATCTCAATCCTAAATGGTTTTTGTAGGTCTGGTAATGTGAGAAATAGTGCAGAACAAAGGTGATTCTTCAACTCATAGAACACCTGTTGTTGGGTTTCTGACCAAAAGAACTTGGCTTTCGCTCCGCCCTCGGTGACTTCACTTAAAGGCCAAGAGATATGAGAGAACCCCAACATGAACCTATGGTGGAAATTGGCAAGACCGCAAAAGCTGTGGAGCTCTGTTAGAGTGGTTTGGGTTGGCCAATGTTGAATGACTTGTATATTGGATGGGTTCACTTGTACACCCTGATCATCAATGATTTACCCTAGATATTGAACCTGGGTCAGGCCAAAGGTACATTTCTCCAAGTTAGCACACAGCTTGTGTTAAAAAAGAGTTTGGAAGACCTGTCGAATATGGTGGAGGTGCTCTTCCCAACTCTGGATGAAGATCAAGGTGTCATATAAATACACCACCACAAATGCATTGGTTAAGGGCCGCAAGATGTCATCCATCAGTCTCATGAAGGTTGCAAGGGCGTTCGTCAATCCGAACAGCATGACCAACCATCAAAAAGGCCCTCCTTGGATTTGAGGCAATATTCCACACATCGGAGGGTTCGATAGGCACCTGGTGATAACCTGATTTCAAGTCAATCTTGTAGAAATATTTGGCCCCCTTGTGCTAGTCTAGAAGCTCATCAATCTGTGAGATTAGGTACCTGTTCCAGACAGTGATATTGTGTAGTGCTCGATAGTCAATACAAAGCCTATAGGTCCCATCCTTTTTTTGTACCAATACAATCGAGCTCCCACAGGGTGATGACCTTGGCTTGATGTGCCCTTTTTTTAATAGTTCCTGAATCTGCCTCTTGATCTCATCGTTCTCCAAAACATAGCATCAATAGATCGATCCATTGGGCAGCGGCAGGCCTAGGGTCAGATCGATGGAGTGCTTGACCTGAAAGTGTAGAGGTACCCCTGTGGGTGAGGCCAAAATGTCCATGTACTCCTCCACGACCTTGTCCATCTATTGCTACTGTGCAGAGGAGTCCTACCTGGAAACTATGGCCACAACCTTCTTGTTGCCTTGGGGGAAAATCATAAGGAAAACGAATTTCCTGGTGTGGGAAATGATCTTATTGCATTGCTTTGCAGTGATCAAAGAGGTTGCGGTAGGCGGGGTTAACTTCGGTATCCTGTACAACTTATTAGCCAAAGTAATAATCCCAGAGCAAGGTTTAGATTCATATACAACATGTTGCTTCCACAAGTATGGTTGGCCTAACAATACATCAGAAACTTCAAGAGGAGTAACGCACACAATACCTCATCCGTGAAGGGCTTGATGCTATAGAGAAGGCGACACTGCTGGCTGACACGAAGGTCTCGTCCTTGGTGAAGCCACCCGATGGTGTATGGTTGTGGATGCGATGTAGTCTTTAGGCCCAGTCGCTTCACGACTTCTGCTAAAATGAAGTTCTTTTGCCTTCCACCGTCGACAATGAATTGCAGCGGAGAACCCTTCACCCACATCTGTGAGTGGAAGAGGCATTCCCCCTCCTCTAAATCTTCAAGCTCAATTTTCAGGATCTTTGTGGTGGCCACGGTGGCACTAGGCTCCACATCAATGATCTACTTCCCTTTTTCAGTCCCCTTATCGAGTTATGATTCAAAGTTAGAACCTGTGTCTGATTCAGAAGCCTTCATCACGACCACCAGTGACTACTTGGCCCGACACACACTTGTATTGTGAGTGGAGCTCTTATGGAACTCACACCATTTTCCCATATCCTTCTTCGTTTTCGTGGTGTTATTCTTTACTTGTGGCCTCGGCGGGTTGTCCTGGGTAGCCTTGCCTTGGCTTGGTCCCTTGTTATGTGGTTTGGGGGTGCCTTTTCCTTGCTTTGGATTTGCAGATCCAAAGTCCTACTTCTTCTATTTAAACTTCTGCTCAATCTTTACAACATACTGATACGCCATGTTCAGCGAGGAAATGTATAGGAACTCCATCTCATCCTGGATGTACTTTTGTAGACAACCACAGTACTTGAGTACGAAAATCCACTCAGTATCCTTGATACCTAGCTTCGTGAGAAGGGTATGGAAATTATTTGTGAACTCTGACACATCTTGGTCCCTTCCCTTTCGTAGCGTGGTCCACTTTATGTATTTATCTTCATACTTCCCTACAGGGTAATATTGTTCCTTGATGGCGTCTCAGAAAGAATTCCAAGTGGGTGCAGCTGAAAAAAACGAGGGTTCACTCTCGTCCTTTTGTTCACAGTAGGTTTCCCACCAATCCTTGACGTGTGGGGCAACTTTGAGATGTGCAAACATAATCTTTTACCAATTGAAAAAGTCATGAACCGAAAAATATCCTTCCAATAGATTTAACCATTTCTATATGACGTCTACATCTATGAGGCCTTCTAATATGGGAATATCGAAGTTAACTTCTACCTTAAAAGGAGTGGCACCTCTAGAGTGACTTCTTGATGAAGATGCATCGCCTGTGGGTAGTCGTCGAAGGATCTGGGAAAAATTATCCATCATCACGTCCCTTTGTCACTCGAGGGCTTATTCGAGCAACATTTTGAAAGGATCTCCTACCCCCTCGTCTTTTTTTCTTCTTCCATGGGAGGTCATCGGGTTTTGCAAGGCTGATCCTACAATGGTTCAACCAGATCGAGCCCTAACTCCCTATACCCTGACCTTGTTGGGGACATGCAAAGAAAAACAGAGAAAGAGCAGACTACTTTGATACCACTAATCCGGACTTAAATAGGAACGCAACAACTTACAAATATACTCATAAACACAGAAATGCAACAGAAAAACACTTCATTTCATTAATAGAAAAATACTGAATTATTCTTACAAATAGAATGGAAATAAGATAGCTCGATGATGGTAGCTTATGTCTAAGAAGAGTTGTGGCGGTTACATGCCTCTCAACTCCGTTACAATGAGGCTCAAGGGCCTTTTTATTATTGAAAAATAAGAGAAAACCCTAAACTACCAAAACCCTAACCCGAGGAGATGTAACACCAAGAGTTTATGGGCCCTGTTGGGGTTAGTTGTGTAGCCAGCCTCCCGGGGTTGTAATTTGGTCATGTTATGAAGAATTTGATTTCTACGGATAAATACTAATTCCCTAGATAAGTAGCCATATATAGAACAATAGTTTAAAGAACTTTAACCTTTTTCTATAAACAATAGATAAGACAAAGAGAATGAGAGGACCTACTTGTACTTTCACTTTCCTCTTGCCTCTTTTGTATTGATCATGTTGCTCCTTCCCGTACTTAACACACTTGAGAAGTACCTATAAACAGCAACAGAAGAAAAAGAACCAATCAAAGAAAAAGATCTATTGATTACAAGTAAATGGAATCAATAAATTCACACATCTAAGCATCACATATCAAGATAAGCATATGGAAAAAGGTGTAAATACTTTATTGAATAGAAGGAAGAATTACAACCATGAATCTTGATTCGAAGTCACTCCTCTAGCTTTGTTTCCATCCACATCACATCATAAGCATGACATTCCGGCAGCATAACAACACTTACAATAGTCTCAATTCTCAAACTAACATTATCTCTTTACAATTCATCAAAGTCCAACCCCTTATCACTTAGATGAGTGCTCAATTTATAGGAAGATGGAGGAGGTTATGTCATAAATGGTGGTATTGAATGGCCTTCCATACTTAGAATTAGTTCCATGGAGGAAGGGATGAGAGGATAGGATGCATCTTAACTCATTCCTCATCCATTTTCGAGCCCATAGGAGTTGATAGGTGAGGGAAACTTCTAGAAGACTCCAAGAGATAAGAATATTACCGAAACCCTATGTGAATTTCGCTCAATCTTGCCCAACACAGGTCTAAGAGGGCCTAATTGCTCTGCAGAGAACCTTGGCATGGACTTAACTACTCTGTAGCACACCCTTACATGGGCCTACCTACCCTGGTCCCTTTAGAGATCATTTCAATATGTATTCAAGTCATGAAACTATCTGGGAAGGAGGCATTCAAAAGGTTGACTTGTTTAGGGCATGTAGCAATTGAAATTAGGGTTTGATGAGCCCTAAAACACTGATCTGGATGATGGGAGTGATATGCCCAAATGGATCTGTAACAGCTGCCCCCTAAAGCATGATTCGAAAAATGTAAATGTCGAATGACATGCTTTACGATGTGATGAGGAGGTTTCGAAGTGGAAGGTAACCTGCATCAATTACAATAAATATATCATGATATTTTGATTTTTTCATGAATCGCTGAGGGAAGGCATACCCATGATCAACATATAAAATTTCATTACATGTACATAGACAATCGTCTACAGATATAGACCCATGAATGGATGACCATCAGTGTAAGGTCATTGTACATATGATTTAGTACTCCTAAAATCGCAGCCCGGATGGATGAAACTAGATCCGGGGTCTTCTATTTCATTCAATCGTTCACTCAAGTACGAGTCTAACCATGTGAATATGTGATATAAAGTCAAACATGGGAAGACACCGTCTGATTACCAACCAATGATGTAAAATGTTAACAGACGCGAGAGAAATCACCGATAATGATAATGATCCTCAAGGTACTGCAGTGCATTATGCATGGTGTGAATGGATTTTTTGATGGTGAACACCATACAAAGTCTTTTGATCGAAGGCCAGTGATGTCAACCTATCACCGGAAGCGAGAAACTTGCCATTGATGTATGCAAGCCTTAAGGTACTGGAAGGGTGTTTCTAAGTCAACTTCTTGGATAATGTGTTAATGTGGACAAGAAGTGACTCGTCACAGGAGGGCCTTGATGTATCCCACATCAACAACACAAAATGAGTGTAATGATTTTGGAGACAAAATTTGACTGACGACACAAGGTTCAAGAATGGCGGTCATGAAAATGAAGGTTTATGGTATTGCAAAGGATGAATTTTAACTGGATGGCTTCTCTTGAAAATTTCAGCGGAACTGAAATGAATTGGTAGCATTGACCCAAAACAAAGTGATGGATGGTATGATAGACCAACGGTATGATAACCATCAAGCTAATAACCCAACCCAAGTAGTCACAGTGATGAAGTGAAAGTGTCATGTTCAAGAGCGACCTGCTACCATAAAATGGTTTACCCCTTTTTCCATTTTTCCTAGTGATTGCTGACAAGTACCTCTTTATTTTTTATCAAGCTTGAGGAGGATAACATATGCTTGTTGTATAATTCCACCCTTCGAGTGAATCCATCACTATGTGATGTTTTAACAAGTCTAACGAAGGTGAAACTCGGTCTTGTCATGATCAACAAGTTTGTCGCTATTTGATGTTTTAATGAGTTTAACGACAAAGATAACTCGGTCATTTTCATGTTTAGAGAGTTTGAAAAGGGCCGAAAAGAAAACTCCACAAGTTCTTTTTCGTAGATTTGTCTCTCAAGACCGAGAAAGCGTAAAACAATACAAGAGAAAACCTATTGACCATGTTCAATCAAATTCCTTTTTTATAAGTAATCTATCTCAGTCCGGAAAAGGGTTAAACTTATACTAAGTAGATGTCATTTCCAATCTGTTAACGAGCTAAAAAGGACAAGCGCTTGACAATCTTTTCTTATTTCGAGAGTCTGAAAAGATCTTAAAGAGAACTCCACTTTAAGGAACGAGTGGTGTATAGGATAGCAACTGGTTCCGGTGATGTTGGAACTTCTCAAAACATGTTTATTTATGTGAAGAGGTTGGCTAATAAGACCACTCATTGCAACTGTTCCTCAAAATGGTAAAACAACCAAGTGAAAGCATATGATCAGCCAAGCAGATAGTGACGATGGAAGGAGAAAAAACCAAGGTTCATCTGATGGAAAACGCTGATAGAATGGAAATCACGAGGGTTAAAATGGAGATGGTTTCATTTTTACACAAGCTTGAACCATGGGGAACTATGCTTGGGTTCAGTTTCATGTTTACACAAGCTTGAAACGAAAAATTATTCTTGGATTTAGTTTCATGTTTACACAAGCTTGAAACGAAAAACTATACTTGGATTCAGTTTCATTTTTACACAAGCTTGAAACAAAAACTAGGCTTGAGAGGGGTTTACATGTCCCCAGAATGATGACTCGATTCTAGGTGCATGCCCCCCAAGATTCATTGTATTCACCTAAGTAGACTACTCATGGCTATTAGGTGGATGGAATGAAGGTTCATTTATGAGATCAAGTGAAAGACTCAACTAGGATTTTACGAGATCTACTCAAAGACTCGAATTGGAACTTTTCTCTAGGAGACCTTGTTTCATTTTTCAATGATCTTGACACAAGACAAAGAACTCTGCTAAGATTCCTTGTTTCATTTTTTAACGAGCTTGACACAAGACAAGGAACTATGCTCTGATTCCTTGTTTCATTTTTTAACGATCTTGACACAAGACAAGGAACTATGCTCATGGGACCTATTTCATTTTTGATGAGGTTGACACACTAAAAAACTATCCTCATATTCCTTGTTTCATTTTTTAACGAGGTTGACACAAGACCAGGAACTATCCTCATATTCCTTGGTTTCATTTTTTAACGAGGTTGACACAAGATAAAGAACTATCCTCATATTCCTTGTTCACGACCCATAAGAGGTCATGACTTCCAAGAGGTTCTCATCAGATGGGAGAACAATGCTCTGGAAGGGATACATAACAAGGAATCCATTAGAGAGATCTGGTTCCAATGCCCCCAGTACATAATGTACAACATCACTGAATTGATCATCAACTGATGTAGGCGTGGAATGGGTTTCCACATAATTGACCCGTGGCGGGGAAGATACCTTTGGGACAAAAGGACCATTTAGGGAATATGGTTGACTGGAAGCCATATTTGGACCGGGAAATGAAAGCTGGTCAACAATGAAAATTCTGCCTTCATGCGGGAAATAAAGCACTCGAAAGAGTGTTGCAACAATAGCTCCCATGTCATAAACATAGTCATGCCTAAGAAGTAAATTGTAATCTAAAGGGCCTGACACTACCATCACATTGAGATAAACAATCTTTCCTCCCAAAGTAATAGGCAACTGAGGAAGGATCCCTAATGGTTGATTGGTTCCTCTATTAAAAGCCAACAGATTCTGGGTAACAGGCACAAGTGGCAGTGAACCAAGCGCTTTCCAAGCAGTGGAGGAAAGGATACTCACAGATGCACCTTCATCTATAATAGTGCCAGGTACAATCATATTACAAACCTGAACTATGATCTGGAAAGGCACATAAGAAGGAAGACGACATCTTGCTAGTTCATTCCAATCAAAGGAAGTGACCAGACTACTTGGAGGTGTCGTAGAAACAAGAGAATTAACCCCTTGAGTTACGAAAGCGGGAGGATTTTCCTCTTGTCTTGATGGAACAGGAGGGTTGTCTCCAAGCTCATTAGAATCCGAATAAATAAAAAGAACCTGAGTGGTATCATACTCACTCTCTACAGGAAAGGTACGATTTACTGAAGGTGAAATCGGGTCAATTGTTTCCTCGAACTTTGATGGGTGAGGTGTAGACTCATTGGATTCACATTCAGAGAGAGTGGGTTTGACCGACGGTTGATTTGGGTCAATCACTTTATCAACTAGTGAAGGATTAAGGGAGAGTCTCCTGTAACCAGAAGGAAGTCGTTGTAGAGAAGTAGGACAGTTATTTAAAACTTTTTTTGCTTCATCCAAATAGGGACAAAGGTGAATGGGGTGATTCCCTTCACATAGCCTATAGGAAAACTTAACTTTACCCTCCTTTCCATGAACTTTACTACCACTAGTTGATGGTGCGTCACCAGCATGATCTCCAGAAGTTGATGACACAGGGTGATGTGAATGAGAAGACCATTCTTCTAAGATCTGAGAAATTCCAGAACAATTTCAAAGAATATGGTCTCCCGTACAAAGTTTGCATGGATATCGAACTTTTGTGAGGCTTATCGAACGATTTCTCATAAGAACGGGCAATCTACTTCAAGGATGAACAGAAGTTACAACCAACCGCAGGTAAATCATTCTCAATTTGCCTCAAGAATGAATGTCTATGGAAACTACAATCACCTGGACGGTAGGTTTGATAATTGTAGGAATTTCTTCAATGGCCAGTGTTTCTCTTGTCACAATTTTGGACACAAAGCAGCTCAATGTGTTTCTTGCAAGAGCATCATGATCAGAGAAGCACGAAATCAAAGGAGTGTGACTGGGATCATGAAAAGAAACTACAATAACTTTTCTACTCTTAAAAATGAAATAGAATGTTCTATTTGTAACAACTTTGGTCATGAAGATTCTGAATGCAGGAGTAGGTTTCGGCAAACAACTCAGCATGAGAAAGCTTCATTTAGTCCCAAAACTTGGAGAAAGAAAGAACCGCCCCAGAAAGATGTGGTATAGCATTTTTAATGGAAGGACAAGAAAATCAGTGGTACATCGACAGTGGATGCTCGAAACATATGACAGGTGATAAAGAAAAACTTCATTCATATAGTGCCTTAGAAAAGGAAAGGAAGGTCTCATTTGGAAATGATACCCCTGCACTCATAAAAGGTAAAGCTTCTGTTCTTTTGAAAGAAAAGGTCAAAGCTGGAAATGTTATGTATGTTTATGGCTTAAAGCATAATCTATTGAGTGTCAGTCAAATGTGTGATCAAGGAAATGAGGTAATATTTTGATCAAATGGATGTATTGTTCATGAGATTGATACAGGAGAAATAGTGATAAAAGGCATAAGAAATCCAAATAATTTATACATACTCAAGGGAGGACAACAACAATGCTATCTAAGAAAGAGTGATGAACACTGGCTATGGCACAGAAGATTGGGGCATCTAAAATTCTCCCAGATAAGGAAAGCATGCAAATATCAGGTGGTTCGTGATCTCCCTGACATCATAATTCCAGACAATACAATATGCAAATCATGTCAGTTTTGCAAGCAAACCAGAACTAATTTCCCGGAGAAGGAAGGATAAGCTAGTAAGCCACTTGAACTTGTCCACACTGATGTATGTGGTCCATCTAGGAAAAGGTCACCTCGAGGAGAAGAATACTTCATATTATTCATTGACGACTTTTCCAGGATGTGTTGGATAGGACTCTTGAAGCATAAAGATGAAGCCTTCGAAAAGTTCAAAGCATTTAAAGCCTTGGTTGAAAACGAATCAGATCACAGAATCAAATGCCTTAGGTCTGATTGAGGAGGGGAATTTACCTCGGATGAATTTTTCGATTTTTGTGAAGAACATGGAATAAGAAGGGAATTCTCTACTACAAGGACTCCTCAGAAAAATGGAATAGTACAAAGGATGAACAAAATGGTTCAAAAAATGGCTCATGCTATGCTTGATGAGTTTGGAACTCCTGCAACCTTCTGGGGTGAAGCTGCATTTGCTGCCATTACTATTCTCAACAAGACAAACGTCCAGGTGAACAGCACTCAGACTCCTCATGAACTTTGGTATGGTAAGACTCCTACAGTAAAATACTTCAAAATTTTTGGAAGCAAATGTTACATCAAAAGGACTGATGAAAACCTTGGCAAGTTTGAACCTAGAGTAGATGAAGGCATTCTCCTTGGTTACTCTCTCCATAGCAAAGGATATAAGTGTTACAATAAAAGACTTGGAAAACTTGTCGAAAGTATTGCTGTAATGGTTGATGAAGAAGGAAACAATCCTAGGCAAGTAAAATCTGGAGATTTCGAAGATGATGAGGACTATCCTTCAACATCAAATCAGACTTATGATGAAGAAGAAACATATGAGGCACTAGAAGAACAGATAAGGGTAGAAGAAAAGACTCCATCCAGGTATGTCCAAAAGACTCATCCAAAGACTCAAATTTTGGGGCAGAAAGAGGCAAGTGTACAAACAAGAAGAACTATTTTAGAAGCTTCAAGTTATCTAGCGTTGCTCTCCTCCACTAAACCATAAATGTAAGTGAAGCATGCAAATATGAATGTTGGGTCAAGGTCATGAATGAAGAACTTGAGCATATTGAAAAGAATAACACTTGGGAATTGGTTCCTAGACCAAATGATAAGAATGTCATAGGGACAAAATGGATATTCAAAAATAAGTTGAATGAAAATGGAGATGCTATTAGAAACAAGGCCAAACTTGTTTGTAAGGGTATGCTCAACAAGAAGGCATAGAATTTAAAGAAACTTTTGCACCAATTGCTAGACTTGATGCTATAAGAATGTTCCTTGCTCTTTCTAGCTTTCAGGAGTTCAAAGTATATCAAATGGATGTGAAATCTACTTTTCTAAATGGAGACTTAGAAGAAGAAGTGTACATTGAGCATCCAGATGGATTCATCCTTGGGAATGATCCAAAACTTGTATGCGGACTCAAAATGGATCTCTATGGTCTTAAACAGGCTCTAAGGGCTTGGTATTTTCGGTTGGACAAATATCTCCATAAACAAGGTTTTTCAAAAGGATCAATAGATAGCAATCTATATATAAAAATTAATAATGATAAATTGCTAATACTTGTTATGTATGTTGATGATATCATTTTTGGTAGCAATGAAGAAACCATGAGTCTAAACTTTGCTTTGGTGATGCAGAAAGAATTTGAAATGTCCTTACTTGGTGAGCTCACATATTTTCTTGGTTTACAAGTCCAACAAAACAAAGACGGTATTTTTCTATCACAAACCAAGTATCTCAAGCAGATCTTGAAGAAATATGGTATGGAGAATTCGAAACTAGTATGTACCCCTATGGTAATAGGATGCAGCCTCAGCGCAAATGATGAATCAGTAGCAGTGCATCAACCAACCTATAGATCCATGATTAGTAGTCTGCTCTATCTGACAGGTACCCGACTAGACATCATGCATGCAGTGGGAATAGTTGGAAGATTCCAGGCAAATCCAAAGGAAGCACACCTTCAGGCAGTTAAGAGGATTTTCAAATATCTTCAGGGAATGCAAAATTATGGCTTATGGTATCCTAGAGATACAGATATTGTAGGAATATACAGGGTAAGTTCCTCAGACAGAACACCAAAAGGACACCGCTCACAAATAGATCACAGATCAATACACCAGTATTTTGACGTGGTTAAAACCCTCAGAGAGGGAAACAGTGCACGGCTTGTGCCAACATGGCTGCTACAGGCAATTTATTAATAAAAGAATGAAAATTTACATAAGCTTCTCTCATGCACGGTGAACCTACAAATGACCCTCCATGTGCTTTAAATAGAATTCATGGACCAATCGGGTGTCAAGC
>APFE030444429.1:40781-100217 GCA_000404065.3 Pinus taeda | reverse complement strand
TAACTATTATCTTAAATTACTTCCATATAACTAAATCCCATTTAAGTTACAAATAACTTATAATTTTTAATTATTTAATGATACCTTTTAAACTAACTATTCACTTAAACGCTGATTAAAATTATTTTTTATATATTTATATATATTTTAAAGGTATGGTCACCAAATTAACTAACTTCCTTTAAATTATAAAAATGATTTTATGACTTTGATCCCTAAGTCAAAATTAGTCGTTGGTCAAGTTAGCCGTTGGAGGTCCTGCGCAGACTATTTAACATGCAAAGCTGGATCTGTTTCTTCAACTTGTCCTGACAATGAACCACACTGGTTGGTTCGAAACGCGTCGACAATGATTTTCTGAATGTGATTTACGCCGAAATTTCTTCTTATAATAATCATAAGTTTACTGATATACGTTGGTTTCCTTAGACACAGTAGCGTATATACGCAGTTTCCCATAATTGAAGTAGCATATACAAATCTGATTGTGAAATGAAAAATAATTGATTTGATAATACTGATTCACCCCCCCTCTCAATATTATTTTCAACATTAACTAGATCTAAGTGTTGATGCATGTTTTTATCTTTGAATATTATGATATGGGTCTTTCTGAAGTTTTGAAGAGCTACACAATTTTAGGTCAAAATTTGCAGATTTATACGCAAGTTGGTCTCGATTAAGTCAGGTATACACGCGGGTTTGTTTCTTCAAAGTTGCGTACATAAAGGAAGGGTTTCTGTTCATGAATGACTAATCAATCTTATCAGTGTTGTTGTATCTCTATTGTCTATCAATGATGTCCTCATGTTGATTTGGGTTGAGTGATAATGTCTGAAGTAGAACTGATTGAATGATGAAGTTGAATTTGGTTACATGTTGATTGGTTGAAAAACTTATTGATGCTACTAACTGTATGAGGGTTTTGTAAGCTAACATAATATTTCAGAATAAATTTGGTCAACTCTATGTCTGATTTAGAATCAGAATTTTTTAGTATATTGAGATATGTATGTAGGTTGCTCTACAGAAAAGCGCATATACACGTGGGTTGCCTTATGTGAAGTAGCGTATACATGTTGGAGTATGAATGATCAGGGTTGCAATTGATTCTGTATTTTGACGCAATATTCTGAGTTCAGTTTTGTGTTCTAGTTATAGTGATATCATTGTTATGTTTGAATTAAGTTGGCATTTGCTTCAGTTGATCTACAATTTGTGATGTATTAAAGCAAGTGGATCCAGTGTGAAAATTTATGAAACATGGCCCACAGATGTTGCTGAAGGTTGGAGACTTCAGTGACGAAGTCGAAGCTTCCTGCCAGTAGTATCTGGTAATCAGATCAGGGGGTTGGAGCTCCCTTTTAGTAGGATTTGGAGAACGAATGAAGGTTGTAGCCTTCAGCAGGTGGGTGCCTACGTACTAGCATGACTCTGTGCCAATACAATAATGTAAGAAGTTTTTGATATTAATAAGTTTGAAGACTGAGACGACAATAGTAGTGGTTTTCTCCCACATTAGGTTTCCACCTTAAATCTTGGTGTTCATGTGTGTTTCTTATGTGTGATACTTTCTTATATTCTTATTGCACCTACTCATTGTTTATCAAATGCCTGATAAATCTCTTACATTCTGGTTAAGTTTAACAGAAAAAGAATTAGTTGTTTTACATGTTTATTAAGCATACACTAGATTCTTTTACAACAGTCGCGTACATATGCGATTTGGGTTTAGTAAAGTTGTGTGCATATTTCAGAAAAGAAAATTATTATTGTGAGTTTTTAAAACACTGATTCACCCCCCTTTCAGTGTTTTTCCCAACACTCAAATCTAAATTTGTATGAAGGATATTAAAAACTAAAATGCATTTAAGAACCCTAACTTTCTTAGAGCATATCTTCAAAAGTAAAGTGAACAAAAGTATGAAATTTTGACCATGTGTACCTAATGATCTTGCCTCTATCTCCTCAAAATTTCACAGTTTAAAACCTATCAGAAATATGTTATAGAGAAAATGTAGAACTGGCATATTTGAAATTTATTTTAGGAGCAATCAAGAATCCTGACTTCAATGAGGAATATATCATAAAGTATAATAAACAACGTCTAAAATTTTGACCATGTGTACCCAAAGCTCCTCAAAATTTCACAGTCTAAAACTAGCAAAAAATATGTCAGAGCTTAAATGCCAAACTGACTTGTTTGAAACTAATTTCCAGAGCATTCAAGAACCCTAACTTCCATAGGGGATATATTAGAAAATATAACAAAAAAATATTTGAAATTTTGACCATATTTACCCAAAGATACTACCTTTGTCTTCTCAAAATTTAACAGTCTGAAATGTCCTAGAAAATAATTTATAGCAAAAATCCCAATATGACTCATTTGAAGCAAATTTTAGGCCCACTAGTCACAAACCCTAACTTCCATAGTGTATATCTACGAAAGTATAGAAAACCGAGATCCAAATTTTAACCAAATGTTCTCCTCGATCTCTTAATATGCTAAAACAATCACCAGTTGAAGCAGCCCAAAAAACGTTATAGCAAAAAGGCCAATATGACTTGTTCACTCCACAAATTACATTTTTGCTTACACACACTTTCTTTCAAATGTTTTTTCCCTTTATACATAATCAAAACCATTCATGAAAGACATGTTAATCCAAAAATGTATGTTAGTTCATTAATTAAATAATTATTCCCCTTTTATTTCACTTTTGCAAAAACCATGGGCTTCCTAAACCACGAGTTTGAAACAACCATTTCACTTTTTGACTTCTTCATTTTCATGAAAACCCCTTTTTAATATATTTGGATACTTATATATTGCTGAACAATGTAACTAGGTTCGGTCTTCATAATTGTATTTGAGTCATAATGAAATGTATTTATCAAAAGAAAGAAAAATAAATTTGTATTATTATTATTATGACTTATTAAAGCATGAGTTTCATGCATGGGTCATTATCGTTTAGGTCAAAGTCCCCATTGAGGAATTCTAGGTTTTATATTAAGTCATTAAAGTCATTGTCCATTTAATGGGACCCTTCTTGGGCTTTTGAATCATGTAAAAATAATTATTATTGAGTAAAATAATTCATTTGTCACCTCCACACCAAGTCGGACCTTACCTAATCAAGTCAGCCTACATCAAGGTAATTTGAACTCCAGAAGAGGTTATAAATAAGGGCAGTTCAATTCATTTGAAGAAACACACTCACAAGTTTGATATACAAGCATAAGAAGTATAAGTGTGAGAAACTATAGGAGAAGGAGAAGGATTGCTAGATCGAAGTTTTATGGGTCATCTCTCCCACATGTTTGAATTTCCTGGGCTACTACTATAAGGTTGAAGTACTACATCAAGGTCAAAGTTTTGTTTTTGGGTTGAAGTTCTACTATTGGGTCAAAGTTCTGTTGCCAGGGAGGTCAAAATTCTGCTAGATCAAAGTGTTAGGTCAACGTTGTTGCTGAAGGTTATCATTTGAAAAAGAATGGAAAGGTCGACTTGGTGATTGGAGCAAGTCTATGTCTAGGTCAAGGAGTCTTGGATCATCTCATGAAATTATTAAAGGAAGAGTTGTTGACTAGGTTTTCTCCTAGATAGGGGTTTTTCCCTGACTGTCTGCCTACATCTAGTGTCTTTGATCTTCGTGTTATGGTTATTGGTAATTGCTTGATGAATTAAGTTAAAATAAGAACACAAGAAAGTTAATAAGAACATAAGAATATGACAAGTAATTATCAACATAAAGAAAATATTTCTACCTTTCTAATTTTCCAACATATATAATATCAATGATATAAGCCCTTTGACATCAATGACAACAATTTGTTTAATAGAACCATCATGTTATAAATATCATTTCAAACATCTAAATGCTACCATCTACAACACACTTGATTTTGTGGAGCCATCTAGAACTCACAATTTATTTCACCTATGGTCTTGGCACTATGTCCCAAACACCATTCTTTATGATGGAGGTGTAATCCACCATGGCATCACACCATACTTGCTAGTTTTCTACCTCCAAAAAGCTAGAAGGATTAATATCAATGACGTTGCTCATCAATGCCATGAAAGTAGGAGCTTCTTCGGAGGCTTGCACTCCTAAATTTTCTCCTAGGATCCCCAACATACTCCTAAGCATCCATTAATGTCTGTATGAACCATTGAGATATCTTGAAAGAACTGGAAGGGGATAATGTCTCTTCCACATTACATGAAGGTTATGGTCCTAAACTGAAAACTATCAGTGTCTTTGGTGACCCTGGCTCAACCTTTGGAGCTTCTTGCTCCTCATCCTCTATCATTGGAACAAACTCATGCACCTTCCTATATGCAAAGTCTTCCTCAAATTTTACATCACCACTTGCTATTGTCTTCCACCGCTCTAGAATATAGGCTATGTAAGCCTTTAAAGTCTCACTATAACTCACAAGTAAACCCTTTCTACTAGAGGCTAGAATATAGGCTATGTAAGCCTTTAAAGTCTCACTATAACCCGCTCTAGAATATAGGCTATGTAAGCCTTTAAAGTCTCACTATAACTCACAAGTAAACCCTTTCTACTAGAGGTCTCCAACTTGGTCCTCTTTTTTATAAGTACATGGATATAAATTAGACAACCAAAGATTCATAAATGACTTACCCCTAGCTTCACACCAGTGAATGCTTCCTCTTGTGTCTTATCCTCCAAAATAATCTGACACTAGCTCTAGATGCATATTGTTATGTTGCAATTATTTTCCCAAAGAAACATGGGAATGTAGGACTCATGAATCATGGCCTTAACAATCCCTATAGTGGATCAATTATTTCACTCTACAACCCAATTCCACTATGGCTTACATGAAACTATCATATCCCTCTTAATTCCTACCTCCTTGCAAAAATCCTTGAATTCATTAGGGGTATACTCTCCCACATTTTCTAATCTCAAGACTTTGACTTTCTTCCCTATCTAGTTTTCAACTAGATATTTGAACTCCTATAACATATTGAAGACCCCATCCTTGGTTTTAAATAAGTAAATCAAAGTCTTGTAGGAGAAATCATCAATAAAGGAAACATAATCATGCTTCCTATTATTGATGCTACTAATCCACAAACATTTGAATGCACAAGGTATAGAATTCCTTTATACCTATGCTTGTTGCTTGGAAAGAAACCTTGGCATGCTTTCCAAGCATGCACCCTTTGCACATTCCATGTTGTTAATTTTCCTTAGGGGTATATTGTTCTTTGCTATAAATAATTGCATTTCATCATTTATATATATTGAATTCACCCCACAACATCATAACATCATTAATAACATACGAAATTATATAGAAAGAACAATATCATCATCAATGCAACAGAACATAAAGGAATAATAAAAGAAAAACATTCACACATAAAGACACCAAGATTGGTCGGAGACTAGGGAAAAACCCCACAAGGGGGGAAATTCTTTCAAATTATTCTTCTTATTAGATTTTTATAAAATGTTCAACAAAGAGAAAGTACAATAATCCAATTCTTCATTCACAATACTATCCATTAAAACCAACCAAACAATATCCCAGAGATGAACCCAACAACACTACTAATCAAAATCATTGTTCACAATCTCGCGGTCAACTGTCAGAATCTGTGGTCAATTGTCATCATCTATGGTCAAATGTCAGAAAACCCTTAGTCCCAACTGCACAAAGCTAATGGTCATCTGTGCGGCTGAAGCATTCCAGTCGCGAGGATATGTCTGTCATGCGTGTGGTTGCAACCGAAAATACCCTGTTACAACCCTACAACTACATCCCAGAAGCCTTAATTCACACGTGTGATCTTCGAACCCTGCAATCTCAGACCTGTACGAACCAATATCCATGAACCAACTTTGGACCTATGTGAGCCAAACCAAAGAAGACAGAAGAATAAAATGCTTGATGATGATCCCCAAATGAGGGTCACTTGACTTGTATTTATAGCCATCCAAGGGTGTCCAATTTCCTTTTAGGGTTGACTTGTCCTTTTGAGCACATGTCAGTTTCCAAATTAAAAACATATTTTTCCTTAACCAAACTAAGTTCTTCCAAGGGCTAGGAGAGGTATTTCTTAATGAGGAAGCCTTGTCCAAAGGAGGAGATTTTTCCCTGAGTGTAGAAATTCCTTGTAGATTGAAACTGCGAATTGTAATATGGTAAAACAAAAGACTTGAATCTACTCTACTCATTAGCAGAAACAATTTAATTAATCAAGAAATCACAAAACATGAGACAAGATTTAGTCACATATGCTCATAGATTTATCTAAGGGAAATATTGCTGCTAAAAACCCCTTCTTATATGTATTGAATTGGTCAAAAAATATGAAAAAATTACAATGCTTTTCTCAAGCCCGAGCAACCTTTGCACTATCTTAATCTATCCCACTGCTTCCTAGACAACCTCAAGCCAATGCCAATTGTGCTTCTTTCCAAGCTCCTATTTCCTTGCACAGTTTCCTTGAGAATTAGGCCATATTTAATTGGGAAATTCCACAACTATGAATTGTGCAATACTCATAGGCCTTCCTCTGATTGCATGCACCACTTGTACAATTCAGATGATTATACAATTGATAATAAATTGTCCTTGAACTCCAATTATTTCTTTGATCTGACATGCATGAGTTAATTATGAGTGAATCTTTAGTTTACTGGTTGATCAGTGCTGGTTACACCCCATACTGAATCTCCCATTAATTCCTCCATTAGATGGAATTAGTTTAACTCACTTTAACTCAGTTAAACTGAATTAAATAATTACAACTCAAAATAAACTCAACTAGATCTCCTAAAAAGTAGGAAACATTCTACATGACTCAAGTTAGACCCTCAATTCGAATTAACTAGGCCAACTAAGTCAAATTAACTTAGTTAACTATTACAAGTTGTCATGAGATGTGGAATTACAATTTAATTCCTAATTTAATTTAAGGAAAAAATTTATTAGGATTTTCTTGTTGCATTTTCAACACTCCCTATCAACCAGAAAGGGGTTATCTGCTACCCCGATCCTGCCTTTGTAAAACTTGAATTTTCATATTAACAATGCCTTTGTCAAAATATCTACATCCTGCTCCTCTGTAGGAATGTACTCGAGCAACATGATTCTCCTATGCACTTAATCTCATAAATGGTGATACTAGATGTTGACATGCTTCGACCGATCATGAAAAATTGGATTCTCATAGAGTTTGATACAACTCTGGTTGTCACAGTAAATCATTGTAAGATACATCTGCTGACCAAATAACCCAACAAGGATCTTCCTCATCCAGATAGCCTCACAAGCTGCTTGACTAACAGCCATATATTCTTCTTCTGGTGAACTAAGTGCAATTGATCTATGCTTCCTTCTGTACCAAGAAATTGTTGCTGACCCAATACTGAAGATTATCCTTGATGTGATATTCCTATCAAATGGATTCCTTGCCCAATCTGCATTTGTGAAACCTTGAAGCTTCACTCCCTTTGTCTGTCTGTACCAAAAACAAACTGAGTGGTACCTTGTAGGTATCTCAAAACATGTTTAGTTGCCTTCCAATAAAGTTTGGTTGGCTTAACCACGACTTAAATAAGTTGGTTAACTGAAAAACACATGTCCGGTCGTGTGTTCACCAAATACATAAGTGAACCCACAAGTTGTCTATAAATAGTAGCCTCCACTACTTCACCTAAAGTAACATCTTCCTTCCTCCAATTACCTGCTAGAGGAGTCTCCATGTGTTTGCTTCTCTCCATGTGGAACTTCTTCAATATCTCATTGGCATACTTTCCCTAAGAGACAAACAGTGCCTCATCTCCTTGCCACACTTCCATACCAAGAAATTAATGCATGAACCTCATGTACTTCATATTGAATTCTCTTGCAAGATCCTCTTTACAAGATTTTATTAGCTTCTCATCGCTTGTTAGAATCAAATCATCGACATATAATACTATAATCCACAATTTGTCTTCGACCACAACATGGTAAAGGTTCGTATCTGCTTCACTTTTGGTGAATCCCAACCTAGTGAAATAACTATCAATCCCGGTGTACCAAGCACGAGGTGCTTGTTTTATTCCAAACAACACTCGCTTGAGTCTGCACACATGTGACTCTTTGTTGAAGGTCTCAAATCCTTCCGGCCACTTAATATACACCTCTTCCTCAATCATACAGTTGAGGAATGATGTATTCACATCCGTCTGATGTATCTTCCATCCCATATGTGCTGACAATGCTAGAATAGATCTGATTGAAGAGTACCTTGCTACTAGATCAAAGGTCTCATCGTAATCAATTACCTCCACCTGAGAGAACCCTTTGGTGACAAATCTGGCCTTGTCTTTCTCCACACTCCTAGTTGCTTGCTTTACTTTGTAAGGCCATCTGGAACTCACCACTGACTTCTTTGTTGGTCTTGGGACCACTTCCCAAACATTTTTTTTGATATTGGAGTCATACTCCTCAACCATGGCATCAAGCCATACTAGTTGCTACACTGCTTGCTCGAATGAGGATGGCTCAACCTCTACACTCTCGCTCATCAAAGCCATGTAGCCAGTACACTAATATAGTGACCTCGTCTTCTTGTGTTTTGATGTTGGTGCTCCCACATTCTCTCTAGCATCATGCATCAATATGTCAGCCTCTTTGGTGTGCTTCCTTCCATCTCTGAAGTCTCTGCATGAGTGGGTGCTTCCAATCTTTACTCCTCTGCATGTGGTTGCTCCACATCATCCTCAGGTTCCTCCTTTGGAGCTAAAAGCTCCTCATCTGCATGTAACTGAAGCTCCCTCTTAAGGGAATATATCACAACCTTCTCTTCATTTAACTTCACATCTCTACGAACCACTGTCGTCCTATTGGATGATAGGTACACCTGATAGTTGTGAGGTGTATCAATGTACCCCACAAATATGCCCAAATTAGCTGTTGTCTCTAACATTTTCCATGCATCCCTAGTAACATGACAATAGACTAATGAACCAAATATCCAGAAGTGTGCCACATCTGACTTCTTACCTAAAAAAGCTTCTTCTAGTGTACTCATCCCGAGAATTCAATGAGGTCTTTTGTTCTGCAAATAAACATTTGTGTTGCATGCTTCAACCCATAAGTGCAATGGTAGGCCCTGATCATGTAACATCGCTTGTGAAACTCCCACAATACTTTTGTTCTTCCTTTCAGCCACCCCATTTTGTTGCGGGTTATGAGGTGCTATCAATTCCTATCGAATGCCTTCTGATGCACAAAAGTTCTTGAATTCATTCGACACATATTCTCCACCATTATCACTTCTGATAGATTTAACTTTCCTACCAGTGTCTTTCTTAACAAGTGCTTTAAATTCAAAAAAAAATAGCGAAGGTCTGATCTTTCTTCTACATGAAGAAAATCCAGCACTTATGAGAAAAATCATCAACAAATATTACATAATACATGTGTTTGGCCGTGGATGTTGTTGAGAACGGTCCACACACATCTCAGTGAACTCTATCAAGGATCGCTTGCGCTCAACTATCTTTATCATGAAAGGAAGCTAATGTGTACTTCCCCAATGTACACTCTTTGCATGTGTTTACCCTTGGGAAGTCCTGTAGAAATTATTTGCATTATCTTCAAAGATTCATGGTGCAAGTGACCTAATCTTCTACACCACAACTCATTGATGCCTCGGCTCTGCACCTTCTTTTCTTTTGCGCTCAAAGAAATGCATTCTTATACATCTAATTTGTAGAGGTTCTTCACTCAATCCTCTTCACCTATCCTAAGGCTATGTGATGAAGGAAAGACTTTCCCTTACAAAATATCACATCATAGCCACGATCCTCCCACATGGACGTTGAAACCAAATTATTCTTCAAACCTGGAACATACATGACATCTTTTAATGTGAGAGGAGTACCAGACTCCCTTTGAAAGGTAATAGTACTGATGTTAGTTGCACTATACCTCCCATCATCTCCCATATCGATGTGAATCAAGAGGTCCTTCTCCTCCAAGTCACTGAAGAACTCTTTGCTACTAGTCATATGGAATGAGGCTCCACTATCTAGGTACTAAACACTACCCATCACCGATGTCACCATGCAAGCGATGAGGGTGAAATCTAGTTTGAATTGTGAAGCAAGTGATTCACTTGCCACTCCTCCTGAGGGCTTCTTATTGGCCTTCTTGTGCAGACACTTTGTAGCATAGTGTCCCAACTCGTTACACTGAAAACAGCTAATCTTCGACATGTCCTTCATGCTTCCTTGACTGGAATCTGATTTGGAATGGGATGAATTCCCCTTCCCTTTCTTCGCTAGCTAAGTCGCAGTGCTCCTCATCGTCATGCTTGGATGAGGATCCATCTCTGGTGTTCCTTAGAATCTCTTCTTATACCAAGTCAAACCACAATGGCTCCCACTCTGGTAATTTCTCCCTCCCATTATTTGAGTCCTAGTAGTTGTGCCAGCTCTTGGGAATTCCTAGAAGTGTTAGGCTGACCAAGTCATCTTCATCAACCATAACACTGACACTTCCAAGCTCATCCTAACATTGGGTGAACTTGGTTAAGTACTTTATTATTGTGTCGCCCTTCTCCATCTCGATCTTTTTCAGCTTGTTCTTCAGTGCTAGTTTCTTGTGGTCACTATTGTTTTGAAATAGGTTTGTCAATGCCTTCCACATTGCAAATGGAGTTTCCTTACCATGGAGGTTCGAGACAATATGATCTCGAACTCCTTCTAGGATAATCCTTCTCGCCTTTTCCACACATTTTCTCCTCTTTGTCAAATCCTGAACATCAATTGGCTTAGGAATATCTTTGTCTATGAATTCCTTAAGCTTGTTGTGTTCCAAAACTACCTCCATCTTGTCCTTCCAAGAAATATAGTTTAAACTTCCCTCAAGGGCATATTCGAGTCTTAATCCATATAACAACATCCTGCTAGCTCTGAAGTATGATATTGCAAATTCGATTTCTCCTGCAAAAGACAAACTAATATTCTCCTCTTTTATAGTGATTTCAACTTTGAAACCATGTAGAAATTCCTTGTAGATTCAAACTAATAATTGAATATGCTAAAAGAAAATACTTGAATATACTCTAATCATTAGTGGAAAAAATTTAATTAATAGGGAAATCACAAAACATGAGACAAGACTCAATCACACATGCTCAAAGATTTATCTAAGGGGAAAGCTTACTGCTCAAAACCCCTTTCTATTTGTATTGCATTAGTAAGAAAATATGAGAAGATTACAATGCTTTGCTCAAGCTCGAGTAACCTTTGCACTATCTCAATCTATCTCACTACTTCCCAGACAAGCTCAAGCCAATTCTTAGCAAATTCTGTTGCATGCCATTCTTGTATTTCCTTGCGCAACTTCTTTGGGAATTAGCCCATATTTAATTAGGAAATTCCACAATTATAAATTGCACAATCCTCATAGGCCTTCCTCTGATTTCCTGCACCACTTGTACAATTTGGATGATTATACAACTGATAGTACACTATCCTTGAACTCCAATATCAACTGGGTATTTCCTTGATATGATATGCATGAGTTAATTATGAGTGAATATTCAGTTTACTAGTTGATTAGTGTTGGTTACACCCCACTACTGGATCTCCCACTAATTTCTCCATCAGTTGGAACTAGTTTAACTTACTTTAATTCAGTTAAACTAAATTAAATAATTAACACTCAAAATAAACTCAACCAAGCATCCTAAAAAGTAGGAGACACTCTACATGACTCAAGTTAGATCCTCAACTCGAATTAATTGGGCTAAGTCAAATTAACTTAGTTAACTATTACAAGTTGTCATGAGATGTGGAATTACAACTTAATTCCTAATTTAATTCAAGGACACAATTCAATTAGGATTTTCTTGTTGCATTTTCAACACTAAGCTGCCAATTTAACACTCCCTCTCAGCTATAGGGAAATTACTGACTGCAACATATGTCCCATCACAAATATCTCATCATTATCAAAAGTCATCTTGCTCATCTCTAATCATCCCTGCTCATCTCTGCTCATATTTTTCCATATTTGCTCACCTTTTCTCATAAGATGAACACACTCAAATCTAAAAGAAGAAGAATTTGACATCAAAGGGGAGCATAGGCTACAACCCTCTATCCATCGGGGAGCCACTGCTACTACCCGAAATCATTGTCAACGGGGAGCCTAATGCTACTACCCAATAATCTCTGCCAGTGGGGAGCCCAATGCTACAACCTAAGAATCTTTTCTAATGGGGAGTTCCAACTCAACCCACATCATATTCGGGGAGCCCAACTCAACCCTCAACAACATCGAAGAGCTTATCTCAATCCGAAACAACATTAGGGAACCTTTCTCAACTTGGAACCACATCGAGGAGCCCAACTCAACCCTCTATCGGTACAAAATAGGGAGGATAAAACTCACTGAAAGGTGAGGATCACAACTCTCATATTGTCTGGAACAATAGGAAAGATACTACCCACCAAGTGGTGAGGATCAAACCTCTCCTATTGTCCATTGATTTTCCCATCTTGACCCTTAAGAGTGAGTGGTATAACACATGCATCCATCACCTTGGGAGGAGATACATAGTTTCCATAGGAAAGGATCAAACATAACCCAATTCCCTTAGGGGAGATACACACTTACGATAGGCAAGGACCATACATGCCCAAGTCACCTCTCAACCCATTGGCTACATGGGGAGGAATAAACCTTACAAGTATAGCTCGTTAGAAGGATGTATACTAGGGTATACTCGACAGGGGGAGATACACACTTAACATGACGTAAGGATTAGACACACCCTGGAACAACAATAGGCAAGATATAGACTTACCTTGAGGTAAGGATCAAACACATATTTTCCACAAGTTTCCTCAACCCCATGAGCTCTTAAACTCAATTCCTCAACCTGAGAGCTCAAATAGGGGAGAAGAGCTAGCTCAGTGTCCTCAATCAACCCAGATCCTTACTCAGGAGGGCTACATCCATCAATCCATGTTGCTTTTTGTAGATCATAAACATATCAACATGCTCATGTCTAGTACCGACTCAAACGATTCACTGAAGAGTTCAATCATACTACTTTATGCAGTTCTTTCGAGCAACATTCCTTTGTTAAGTTGTTCATACGAAACATCAAATCAAATATTATGTTAGAGAAAATATATGTCAAAAAAAGATATCTTATTCATTCTTTCTCCCTCTCATGGAGACAACATCCACAAGCCTAAGTTTGTCCCATACAACAAAATTATTTTAATACATAAAGATATCTCATTCCCAACTATATATGGGATTCTCTGCCAATCGGATCCCACTCTTGTTGTTGCAATATATCATTGTCATATCCAAAATCTGCTAAAAAAACTCTCCAAAGAGCTTCCTTAACCAAACTACCTCGCAGATAGCCATGTTAGCAATAATGTACTCAAACTCGGTCGTACTTAAAGCTACAGAATTTTATTTCCTTCTTATGCAAGATATCATGGTAGATCCCAAGCTAACCCAGATGTGCTCTTCCTATCAAGAATGTTTTCAACGTAGTTAGCATCAGTGCATCAATGCAGTCATACATCTCTAGCAGAATATATTAGACCAAGATTAATCATCCCATGTAGGTATTTCAAAATGTGCTCGGCGACAACCCAATTTGTGTGAAGCGGCTTAGACATCAATCGCCTCAAGTTGTTCACTACAAAGCATATATCCATACAGGTGTTCACAAGGAAAATCAATCCTCAATTAACTGTAGGTACTCAGATCCAACAACATATCTGCATAATTTCTTGAAATTCAATTCTATCAGGGTGTCCAAGGATTTGCATTCACACTTTCAAAATCTATCCAATAGCTTCACGACATATTTTCCTTTTCCAAACTTCTAAACCTAGAAAGTACTGCATCATTCCAAGATCCTTCATCTCGAACTCAGAGGCCAACACCCTCTTACTTTGATCATCAAAGGCTTATAACCTGTCAAGAATAGGTCATCAACATATAAAACCAAAATCAAAGGCATACCTTGAACCACTTTGAAGTAGATGTTCAGATCGACACGACTTCCAAGCTTCACCAGGTAACTGTTAATGCGAACATACCAGGATCACAACTTGCTTCAAACCATGCAATGTTTTCTATAAACATAACACTGATCAAACCAATATACCTAGCCTCAAACAAATCAATATTTTGTAATCAAATCAACCAAGTATGCTTATCAAGCCTTAAATGTCAAACTAAACTAATATCATAGCCATGGAATTTTATGCCAATATCACTATTAAACTTTCCAATCCAGATACCAAGTAGAGCTCACACCCAAGTACCAGGTTACAACCTTATCTATTACCATATCAGAAATTGTCATTTACCAAGAAATATTAAATCTTACTTCATCAAGCCATCCACATGATCATAATAAGAATCATTTTTGTCACTAAATGTATATGCATACACTAAGGAAAAGTCATATAAGTTTATGCCATCCATTCATTATGATATTTCTACAACAGCCGCAATAAAAGTCATTGCATACTAAGGAGCAATACTTTACTGTCGTACTAGCTTCAATGGAGACAAATATATTGATACACATATTATAAACTCTTATAAACAAAAGATGATTTAAGACATTCACATTCTCTGCAACAAGTCAAACATTATGTAGATCTTACTGTTCCTTAACTTCCCTGCTCATAGAACCCTCTATCACATGTTTCATATATGTAGGTTGGCATACTCTTGGTGTGCTTCTAGTCTCATGCATAAGATTTTAGTTTTTGTATCCTACAGGCTCAACCGCACCCATAGGCCTTCTTCAGTGCGGCTAGGAGGCCTATAATCACACTTTTAAGCCTTTATCCTAATGGTTGGGGCTTGGACTAGGAGAAACCTTGTCTGCTCAGAATTTTCCAAAACTTATTCCTTCATCAACATCAAATGGTCATCTATTGATGTCTAGAAAGCTTGCTTCAACAATCAAGAGTCTTTCAGTCATTTACTGCAAATAATAATAGGTGTTAGGATTTTATGGAGAGTTTCTATGAATGGGAAGCCTCTTCAATCATCATCATTCAAGACATCAACCATACTATCATAATACTATCATGCATTAACAAAAGTGTCAAATTACAGAGTCAAACTATAGAATGTTCTTAAACATATATGCATCATAGTCATAACAAATAAGTTGCTTCATTGTCACGTATGAACATGTCATAAAATATTAATCAAAGGTTAGGGTCATATAATTAGGGCAACTAACAAGTGTATCTTCATACTTCAAGGATCATAATCATAACATCAAATCAGGGCATCCAATTTTTCCACATTGTCAAATTTACTAAGATTATCAAAACCCAACCAAGATCAACAAGAAGATCCTAATTATCACTTTTATTATCAGGGTTTCCATGCTTATCACAAGCATTAACAATAGTATCAAGTTATCAAAATCAATGTTTCTAGCTTGCTTTATAAGACCCTGAAATCCACCATGTCTAAAATGTAAGATACTTACCAAATATCAAGTGCACCAATATATCACATGTATCAAAAATCAAACTTACTTTCATATGCATGCATGAGTCATTTATGAAGGTGGTATTCTCGACGTATCTTAGGGCTTATCCTGCAATCCAATCTTGTAATTAAATCATACCACTGAAACAATATACTACACATACCTTGTAGTATTCATATACCTTTGCAACTTGTAACATTTATTTGTCATTGGTAGTTGTAACACTTGCATATTGTAAATTTTTAATGCTACTTAGAAAAATTTAAAAAAAAACTTCCTTAGGTACTTCTTTCCTTTTCCAGCGCCAACTCTTCTCTTCCTACACTAGCTCTCTTTCCTCCAAGTTAGATGATCCTCAAGAAGGATCTACTTACTACATCTCATCTGGAGGTTAGAAGTATTTGGATACTCAAATATTAATGCAAGAAGTATAAGAAATAATCAAAACAATAAATCTAGTATCACAAAGAAATAACATAAATCTAAAAGGTACATATATTTAAAGAGAAGCAATCATATCCCTCTTGAGCCAACCTTCAAGAGTTATTATTGTCCATTATCCATATACCAATGTTTCCTTCAATATTTTCAATCGTCTTCATTAGCAACCAGACCTAATTGAGGCTAGCCCATCTAGGGTTATACTGAACCTATCACAAGTGCTATAACATCTTCTCACTGATCATGTTAGGGTTTCAAGACTACATAACTCAAACCTTTATCATATTCCAGGGTATCTTTCAAACCCTAATAACCAAATTGTATAGGGTTTCCTTCAAACCCTGATCCAGAATTATGCAAGAATGAAAAAAAATATAGATATGAACATAAACACAAAGATGTAGTAGAAATAAATCTTCAATTCATTAATATAAAAGAACTGACAGATGTTTACATATAGAATGGAAATAAACTAGCTCAGGCGATGGTAGCTTATCTCTGAAAAGAGATGTGGCAGCTACATGCCTCTGAACTGTGTTACAATGAGGCTTGAATGCCTATTTATTATTGAGAAACAATGGAAAACCCTAAACAACCAAAAACCTAACCCTATGATATGAAGCGCCAAAACTTTGGGCCCTGTTGGGGTAAATTGTGACATCAACTTCCCAGGGTCATAACTTTGGCATACGATCTTCATTTGACGCGCATGATACCTTTAGAAAGATATATACAAGGAATAAAACTTTCAACTTCAAATAAGAGTCAACGATTCATGTTTTCTCATTTTCCAAAGAAAACTTCGTTTAGGGCCTTAAAACAACTCCAGCAGTTCAGGACCCGAAAAACTACCAAAAATAGTAAATTGTGCTACAATTACGGAAACTGGAAGAAATAATGGTACAATGGTGGGGATCCATGTGGAATAGGTGGGTGGCCACCAATATCCACCTGGACCAGTCCTTCCCCCTTAGGAAGCAATGGTCCCCATTGTGTTTAGTGCCTCCATGAGATGGGGAAAATTCTGTTGAACTTTGTCCCAAGTAAGCCACTTGCCTTGGTGCAGGAGTTGGCCAACTTTGACAACCTGATGCAATTGGATCTTCTATTGGCAATTTTTCTTGATCTGTGTGTCCATGATCCGATCAATTGTGACTTGTTCCATGCGATCTAGGTTTAGCTCTATTGGTGTGAGTTGCTCTGCAATGTCTGATGTGTTCAGTAATGGTGGAATGTATGGCCGAAGGTGGTCCACATTGAACACTATGTGCAAGTCAAGGAATGGGGGAATACTGAGCTCAAAATCATTTTCTTTGATAGCCTTATTGATGGTGTAAAGCCCATATCAAAGCGGGTGAAGCTTGCGGTGGGCTCCAACGAGGCGCTCCTTCTGCAAACGTAACCAAACTTTGTCGCTCGCCTGGAACTTGTGTGGCACCCAATATTGATTATGACGTTGTTTGTGATTAACATTTTCTCTTTCCAATATGTTATGGACGTGCTGGCGTATTTGCTAAATGTGTTCAATGAATATGGTAGTTATGTCTGCTTCGGACTGGACATGAGCCAAATCTGCTTGAGTAGCTGCAAGTGGTATGGCAACATCAATGGGGTATAGTGGTTGTAATCCCAACCCCACCTAAAATGGGTTATGAACAATTGAGTTGTGGAGAGATTTGTTGTAGCTATGTTGGAAATAGGGGAGGCTTTCATCCCATGTGTGTGGAAGCTTTGAGTTGTACATGTGCAAGATGTGCACGATCATCATGTTGGCAACCTCTATTTGGCCATCAATTTGGGGGTGGAACGTCATGGATTTAGTGAGCTTGGTATCCAACAACGACAAGAGGCTTAACCAGAATGTACTTAGGAACCTATTGTCCTGATCCGAGACAATGGACTATGGGATCCCAAAGTGTACCCATACTCGTTCAAAGAAAAGTTTGGCAGTGGCTTATGTTGTGAACTCTTCTTACAAGTCACCAGAATGGCCATATTAGAGAATCTGTCGACGACCATGAAAATGCAGTGATTGCCATGCTTAGTAAAAGGAAAGCCTGACATGCAATCCATAGAGATGGATTGCCAAGGTCGTCTAGGAGTAGGCAAAGGAGTATACATGCCTTTCTTCTTGATTCTAGGTTTGGAAATGCACAAACAATGCAGGATCTGATGTACTTCCCAACATCCTGTCGAAGGTTTGCCTAATAAAAATACTTTTATAGCATTACCATTGTCTTTTCTACCCCAAAATGTCCAGCAACCTGACTGAAGTGTGCCTCCCAAATCATCTTGGAATGCTTGCTTGAAGGAACACAAATGTATTGTCCTGAAGGTGAAATTTTACAACTTTCTTACCTTCCAAAAACATTTGATATGTGGTGTCGAATTCTTGATCACTCTTGTAAAGATGCGACCATCCATAAGTCTCGTGCCCACAAGAGTCAAGCACAATGGTCAGCGCCATAACCAGTAGTCAATCAAGGCATTTTGTAACATTATTGATGTTTCCCTTCTTATACATAATGTTCAAATGGAACTGTTGCAGATGTGTGGACCATTTCTAATGACAATCATTCTGCAACTTTATTTCTATCTGTATGAATTGCAGGAGTCAGTGATCTATGTGGATGATTGTTTCCTTTCCCATAATGTAATGTTTCCATTTTTGGCAGGTTTGCATAATGGAATACATCTCTTTGTCATAGGTGTCATACTTTTGGACTGTATATTAAAGTGTCTCACTATGATATGCCACCCGATGCCCCTGTTGGGTAAGAACTGCACCAACAACATAGTTGGAGGCATCTGTCTCAATTTCAAATGTTCGTTGCAGGTCTGGTAATGTGAGAACTGGTGCAAAGAAGAGGCAGTGCTTCAATTCGGTAAATGACTTCTGTTGGGATTCAGACCAAAAGAACTTTTCTTTCGCTCTTCCCTTGGTGACTTGACTCAAAGGCCAAGTGATATGAGAGAATCCCAACACGAACCTGCGATAGAAATTGGCAAGACCCAGAAAGTTGTGGAGCTATGTTAGAGTGGTTGGGGCTAACCAATCCCAAATAACTTGTATCTTGGTTGGGCCCACATGCACACCTCGCTCATCAATGATGTACCCCAGATATTGAACCTGGGTCATACCAAAAGTGCATTTCTCCAAATTGGCACACAATTTGTGTTGTCGCATGGTTTGGAGGATCTGTCAAATATGGTGTATGTGTTCTTCCCAATTTTGGTTGAAGATCAAGATGTCATCTAGATAAAATACCACAAATGAGTTGGTGAAGGGCCGCAAGATGTCGTCCATCAGCCACATGAAAGTTGCGGGGCTATTCGTACACCCGAAAGGCATCACCAACCATTTGAAAAGGCCCTCCTTGGATTTGAAGGCAATCCTCCACAAATCAGAGGCTGCAATCAATACCCGATGATAAATGGACTTCAAGTCAATCTTGCTAAAAAATTTGGCCCCCTTGAGCTAGCCCAGAAGGTCATCAATCCGTGGGATTGGATACCTATTTTGAATAGTGATCTTATTCAACGCCTGGTAGTCAATATAGAGCCTCCATGTTTCGTCCTTCTTTTGTACCAATATGATCAGGCTCCCACAGGGTGACGAACTTGGCCTAATGTTCCCTTTCTACGCGCTCGTGGTCAAATTGATGGAGTGCTTAATCTGGAAATATAGGGGTACCCTTGTGGGTGAGGTGAAGATATCCCTGTACTCCTTTGCGACATTTTCCATCTGTTGCTGCCAGGAAGAGGATCCCTTTCTAGATGTTGTGGATGTGGCCACAATCTTCCTCTTGCTCTGAGGGTGAATCATAAGGAAGAAAAATTTCTCAATCTGGGAAATGATCTTATTGCATTGTTTAACAGAGATCAAAGAAAAGGTGATAAGCGACGCTACCTCTGATATCTTGTACAATTTCTAATCCAAAGTAATAATAACACAATGAGGTCTAGATTCATATATAGCATGATGCTTCCATAGGTACGACTGACCTAGTAAAATATCACAAACTTCCATAGGGGAAACAATGCACAATACCTCATCAGCAAAGGGCTTAATGCAATAAGGCAGTGGACACGATTAGCTGATACGGAGATCTCACCCTTGGTGGAGCCACCCGATGGTGTACAATTGTGGGTGCAACTATGTTGGTAGCTTTAATCTCTTAATGACTTCAACCGAGATCAGGTTCTTCTAGCTCCCGCTGTCAATGATGAACTGGAACCCTTTACCTACATCTGTGACTGGAAGAGGCACTCCCCCTCCTCTAGATCCTCAAGTTTTTCCTTTTGGAGCTTGGTGGTGGCTACCATCGTAGTGGGTTTGGCATTAATGATCTGCTTTCCCTTGTCAGGTTCTAGCTTAGAATCAAAGCATTCACCCATCTCTAAGTCTATTAACTCGACCACTAGCGCTTTCTTCGCGTGACATTAATTCATGTTGTGAGTGGGTGTTTTATGGAACTCACACCACTTGTTGTGTCTTTCTTCACCTTCCCATTATTCTTGGCTTACAGATTCTAGGAGTTGTCCTCGGGGTTCGCAACCTGACTCTACCCTTTGATTTGTGGCTTGGGGTCACCTTTACTCTACTTTGGGTTCGCAGATCCGAAGTCTTGGTTCTTCTACTTGAATTTATGTTCAATATTGGTAGCATATCAGTATGTTGCACCAAGCGAAGATATGTCCAAGAACTCCATTTCCTCTTGAATATATTTGTGCAAACAACTGCGATACTTGAGCACCAGATGTTTCTCAAAATATTTGATACCCAACTCTATGCACAGGGTATGGAAAAGATTCATCAACTCATGCACATCTTGATCCCTTTGTTTCCTCAACGTAGTCTATTATATATACGTGTCCTCATAGCTCCCCGCGGGGTAATATTGTTCCTTGTTGACGTCTCGAAAATAATTGCAAGTGGGTGCGACTGAAAATAGTGATGGTTCTCTCTCGTCCTTTTGTTCACAATAGGTTTCCCGCCAATCTTTAACATGGGGGGAAACTTTGAGGAGTGCAAAAGTAAGCTTATCCCTATTGAAAAAATCTTGAACCGAAAAATATCCTTCCAACAGAATTAACCATTTATCTATGACGTCTTCATCTATCTGGCCTTCAAACATGGGAATGTCAAAGTTGACTTGTACCTTGAAGGGAGTGGCGCCTCCAGAGTCGCTGTTGAAAGAAGATGTGTCTCCTGTGGGCATCCGTTGAAGGATCTGAGAAAAGTTGTCTATCATCGTGTTCCTTTGTCACTCGAGGGCTTCTTCAAGCAATATCTTGAAAGGATCTCATGCTCCCTTATCTTTCCTTTCTTCCGCCATGGGAGGCCGCCAAGGTTTGTGAGGCTAGTATTGCAAAGGTTAACTAGTTCAATCCCTAACTCCTTATACCCTGACCTCATTGGGGACATGCAAAGAAAAACTGAGAAATAGTAGATTGCTCTGATACCATTGATCCAGACTTATGCAGAAACAAAACAAAATATAGATATGAACATAAACACAGAGATGAGCAGAAACAAATCTTCATTTCATTAATATCAAAGAAATGAAAGATGTTTACATACAAAATGAAAATAAACTAGCTCGAGTGATGGTAGTTTATCTCTGAGAAGAGATTGTTGAAAAATGTAACTAGTTTTGGTCTTCATAATGACATTTGTAATTATGATTTTATGTAATTGATGTAAAGAAGAAAATAATTTTTTTTTTGTAATGCTTGAATCATGGGTTTCATGATCAAGGAGTTTTATTTTTAGTTGAAGCTCCCATTTTGAGCTATTAGGTTGGTCATAAAGTCATAAAGTCTAGTAAAGTCAATGTTAAGGATTGAATACCCATTTCATTGTAAAAGAAAATATGTTAACCTCCAAGACCATGTCACAAGGTATCCTTAAAGTCGGCCTAAGGATGATTCTAGAAAACGCATGTCGGCCTTACCAAAAGGAGAAGTCGACTTATTTTGATGAACAAACCACTATATATAGGGTACATCGGCCTCACCTAGGACAAAATTCGGTCAAGCATCCAAGACAAGATAAGAAGCATGAAAATCACAAGAAGAACAACCTTCTAACCAACGAGAAGGAAGAGAAGAAGAGTGAATATATTTGGCATTGTTTTTGGGTTAATCTCTTCGCATGTGTGGTAGAAACTAGGGTTTATGTAGCAATAACATATAAGTCCTTAAGAAATTCATCAAAAGGGTCTCCATTCCAACTCCCTTGCTAGCCAAGATCACCAAGATAAGTCTTCAAGTAAAGTGAAGGAGGAAAGCATTCCCTAAACTCTCTCCATCACCTCCCACGGGCAAAATTGCATAGGTACAAATTGCAAGTCTGTGGAAAGGAACTAAAATTTTAGGGTATCCGAGAATTGTAGTGCATGAAGGCAGTATTGACTTGGGCAAGAAAACTCAGTGAAGAATGTTGGGAAATCTAGGGCATTAGGATTAAATAATTTCTCTTCTAATGATAACTTCTTGTGAATGCTTTTTACTTCTGTAGATTAGGTTCTTCTCTTTGCTTAGATTATTACAGTGTTCTTCTTCATCAAACAACTACCAAAGCATAAACAATAAGGAGACAAGAGACACAAAATGTAGGCGATCAACGAGGGCCAGAACCTCTCCAACTAGAGAGGAAAACCCAAAACAAATTATTCTTCTTATAAAGACTTCAATTGACGAATACCAAGATCAAGACCCTTGATCTAATGACTACTAAAGACCAAGTCAATTACTTTATACACTTCCTCCTTCTTCCTTCACCCTAGATCTTGCAACACAAGACTAAAGTCCTTGACCTCTCCTTCTGCAATTTTCGGCACCCTGCAATTTCCCACGTGTGACCAATTTAGGACTAATTAACCCCTTCTTCTCCTTTGCTTGACAAGAGTTGGCTTGCTAGTGACTTTGGCCTTCAAAGTAGCTTAGTTTCTTGTCTTGATTCAACCTTCTTAAGATCTGAAATTGCAGCAGACATGGAACCCTATATTCCCTCGCACGTGTGAACGAAAATGACCCAAAAATAGTCCTCAAATGACCTCGTTCTTCCTTTGATCTTTGTTCTCCTTTATTTGCTTGGATGTGACGTATCTTCTTTCCCTTCTTATTGAACTTCTTGTGTATGGTGTGTGTGTTCCTTGAATGAGGTTGAGAGCCCTATATATAGGCGTCTTCCTTCATCTTGTAGGCCAACTTGACTAGGTTGTAGGCTGACATGTCTTCTTGGTGTAGGCTCATTGCTCCATCTTAAGGTCGAATTGCTAGAAGTGCTTGAGATTGGTCTTGGAGGGTATTTTGACTCTTACAATGACTCAAATACATATTTAACATGCCCAAATTGGTCTTCAATATTTGACATTGAATTTGCTAGAATTTATGACTTGATGACCAAACCTACTAGCTCACAATGGGAGTTTCAACTAAAATAAAATTCCTTAAGCATGAAACCCATGACTCAAGCATTAAAAAATAATTTTATTTACTTCTTTACATAATTTACATAAAATCATAATTACACGTCATTATGAACACTGAACCTAGTTACATTTTTCGACACTCCCTCTTGACTAGGGAGGTGTTCATAATCCATACAAGGTACTTGGACATTCTCAATATGAATAATTCTCATAAGAAGACTTGGATTGGTAACCCATATGTATAGCATCATATCATCTAGCATTGTCATTGTTATCACTTTTTAGTTTGAGTCGGATTTTTTTTTGTAAAACGCTGACAATTTCAATGTCAGCGAAAACAATTTGTAATAATCAGGGAAATGTTTTATTAGTCTTAGAAAAGCAATCAATGGGAATACACTGACAACGAGAGATTCAACATTATTAGGTATTAGCTTATAGTGGGAATATCAATGCCAAAAATAAAATCTGATTTTTGAGTTTTTACGACGCACTAACACATTCCACATCAGGGATATGATAATTATTCCTCATTCATGCCACAATTTACTTGGAGGTGAAAGGTATGTATTGAAAATTAAAAAATTTGCCGCCAAAGGATTTGATCTGAGTTAGTAATTATCAAAGGATCATAAATAATCTTTTCACCTGTCAATTAGTTAGTCATCGTTAAAATATCATTGTTTTTATCACATGGTATTTTTACCTTCGTCATTCATAATGTTGTGTTAGTTTGAGCACTAGAGGGTGGTTTGTTATGATTTTATTGCCAAAGATACTGCATTTGATCTCGGTTTCTTATTTGTGTCATCACCAAGGCGTAGGAAAATGGGGAGGAGCGGCAAGCTAAATTGAAATGAACCCAAAGGCCCCTACCTTCTGCAGATTTATCCAAACATTCAGCAATGTTTTCAGTGAGTTGGGTGGCAAGAACTTTTCCACCGGTGCACTGACTACCATGATGTCGTAGCTCGAGCATTAGCCCAAGGGTTTGACAGACAACGGGTGGAGGTAGTAGAAATGTCATTATTGGTCTCTAAAGAATTGATTGCAGCAGTGACAACCTTGCCAAAGAGTAGAGAAAGGGTATTCATAATCCATGTCCTGGCTAGGATTGATGTCCCGTTTTTCTTGAAGACACAGTTCAAAGACAAAAATTGGAAGATATGAGTGCAAATATCATGGCTAGAGGATAAATGGCACGACTCGCTTCCCATTACTCAGCATTACTTCACATGTGAACGGCATTTCAACCAGGTAAATCTTTACCACTTACATTTCATAGCTCATTTAACAGGGCAAGTCAAAATGAATCCTTGTTTTTATTTGCTAGAAAGTCTTAGACACATGGTTGCTCAATTCTGGGCCAGGGAAAACCCATCTCCTCATTTGTTTTACCATAAGGCTTTGATTAAATTGTTAATTGAGAACCAATTGGCCAATGCTGGCAAGACATTGAGTCATTCCCTGTTTTGGGGAGGGTTTCAACCTCGGTGTAAGATCCCTCGACTTCCAACTAGGTCTCTACCTTAAGTTACCCAAAATAGGTGATTTTTCTTTTCTCTTTTGCGATTAATTTGCATATATATTCATAAGTACACCATCTATATATCTAATTAAAATATGTAAGTTTTCAACTAAATCATATAAATTCTTAAGAAATGTTTGAAAATATAATTAAATTGTCTTGAATCCAAATATAATATTAAATGTTAATTTTAAATCATAAAATATGACTTCACACATAAAACCCATCCATCTTTCATACAAACATTGAAAATAGATCCATATTATTTCTATATGTTAACAATACTCTATATAGACTTTGTATCATGCTTTTGGCCTTTCATAAAACATGAAAACGAAAACATTAATCTTCGCATAAATTATAAGTCTTCCAAAAATGAAGAAGAACTCATCATATCCAAATTCATTCCATGTAACATCAAGTTTAGATATTAACATTTGATCCATTCATTTGATGCATCTTTCTTTGCAACAATACC
Organism: Pinus taeda; assembly: GCA_000404065.3. Taxonomy (NCBI): domain Eukaryota; kingdom Viridiplantae; phylum Streptophyta; class Pinopsida; order Pinales; family Pinaceae; genus Pinus; species Pinus taeda. Next base: position 74,778 of record APFE030444429.1, on the reverse strand, counting down.
CTATATTTTAAATATAAAATTCTGCCATTTAGAAATATTTGATACCATTATGAAACCATTAAATGATCACAGCATGGGGATTCATTTCCATTTCCTCTTCTCAATAAAACAAACTTACTGACATCATTGTCAGAGATTTTTAGACGTGACGGAAATTCTTTTGGCTCATATATTGTTGACCCTACTATAATACTTTCTTCTTAAATCTCTAGTATTATAACTTGAATAATCTTTCTAATTTCAAATCTGTTTATCTTACTTCCCAATTAATTTTCATATTTACCCCAAACAACTAAAATTAATCTCTTTATGTACTCTAAGAATCTTTCAGAAATACCATAGCTTTACATGCACAATATTACAAGGGAGTATATATATATATATATATATATATATATTAAAAGGAAAAATCCAACATAATTCTTATTTCAGTTTTTAAAAAGTAAGATACAATTTCCAATACTTAATAAATCATATACAATTTCAATTACTTAATAATATGGTAATATTTATATTACTTTCAAAGGACGAAAAAGAAGATGATGTCATTGAATCTTAAGGTTAGTAAAATAAATCCAATTTTATATTCGAATAACATGCACATCCCTATTAGGGAAGGATACTAGAGTACGGTGTCCATAAGTGATATGTCATAATTACCAAAATCTCTACTATTTGAACTAAAGGTTCTTATTATTACAATTGCATGTTACATGAAACAGAATCAAAGTATATCTTGCTAACCTACAGAAAGGCTCAAAAGTATTCTCTTCAACGAGAGTCCAAATAAACAAAACATAGTTTTCTTTCACATTGTCCAAACAAAATTACTCTGTGGAAGCTCGTGTACTAAGATTTGGTGTCATGTAAAGTGCAACATTAAAATAATAATAAGTGATTTAAAACACACTCCAAAATCAACTATTGGTAAAATAACCAAAGATCCCAGTGTATATGTTGGGTTATGTTATATTGTTTTCCCCCTTTGTTGCGTCGAGCGCAGTGGGGGGTTGGCCCCCCCTGTCTGAGGGTTTAAGGGGGGAGGTAGCTCCCCTCTACGGGGTTTGGGGCAGCGCCCCGGGGAAATTGTTTTCTGGACCCTACATTAGGTGGACAGACCTACCTATGGTTTTGTGCATGGATTTCACACATGGTTTTGGGCGCGATGGTTTTCGATCCATGGTATTTTATAGATCCGGTCAAAGGAACTACTGTTATGTTCTAATCTAGGGTTAATGGATTGGGGTTTATGGATGCTTCGACATGTATATATATGTATTGTAACATTGAAAGGGACATAATTAAAAATCAATCTAGTAGTCCCGATTTTCGGATCCAGGGGAAAATCTTTGTGTATATTTGTTTTATGTGTTATGATCTCGCCATTGTTTATTTTCTGTTTTTAGAATTCGTATGCAGGTAATTTCTGTACGGGGTTAAAACCTACATTTGGTATCAGAGTTTTTTTGGCTTCAAGGGGGCGCCTTCGCTGCTGAGGGGTTTTGCTCGGGCTTGTGGTAGACACTGTACAGCGAGAGATCTGCGAGATCGATTCGTATGGTGAAAGAAGATGGCGAGCAATGGAAAAATAAAGATAGAGAAATTTAATGGTCAGAATTTTGAGTTGTTGAATCTCAAGATGGAGGATTTGCGGGTGGATAAAGATCAATGGATCACGGTAGATCCAGGTATTAAACCAACATGAGTTTCCGATGAAGAATGGAAGAAGTTGGATCGGAAGGCAAAAAGCACAATACGATTGTGTCTCAAATTCAGTGTTGTTGAATGTATCAGGGGAAGCTACGATAAAGCCTTTGTGGGACAAGTTAGGGACTTTATACTAATCTAAGTCTCTGGTGAATAAACTATTCCTACGAAAAAATCTGTATAACCTGAGGATGAAAGATGAAGATTATGTTACAAAGCATCTGAATGCATTTAATACTGTGGTAATCCAGTTATTATCTGTTGATATTAAAATTTCATATGAAGATAAGTGCATCAGTTTGTTGTGTTCTCTGCCAGATTCGAGGGATACTCTGGTTGTTGCAATAGGTAGCAATGCAATTGCCTTACAATTTGATGAAATAGTCTCATCCTTATTGACGGAGGAGATGAGACAAAAAAATATGGAGAGCCAGAATGGTGATGCCTTGTCTATAGGAGGACGGTCCCAAAACAAAAACAAAAATAAGTCCTCGAGTGGGAGATCTAAATCTCCAAGAAAATTTGTGAAGGTGTGTTGGAAATGCAAAAAAGAAGGACACTACAAAAGGGACTGTAAATCTAAAGCTCCTAAGAAATGAAAGGGATCTAATGATGCTCCTTCTACAGAGGCGAAAACCACCTCAGATGAAGGTGGAGATGTGTACTTGGCTTCTTCTTCAAGTACAAATGTAGATCATGAGGCATGGTTGATTGACTCAGATGCATCCCTTCACTTCACTCCCCATAGATAGTGGTTCTATGAGTATGAGAAATATGATCATGGTGATGTATTCTTAGGGGATGACAGGAAGGTTAGAATCATTAGTCGCAGAAAATTCAAGTTGAAGTTGCAAGGTAGAAAAATTACAACACTTTCGGGTGTTCTGCATATTCCTGCATTAGCTAGAAATATGATTTCTGTAAGAAAGGTAGATAATGCAAGTGTAAAAGTAGTGTTAAAGACACCTGCAAGATGGTTCGAGGAGCACTGGTATTGATGCAGGGAGTTCGGATTGGAACTATGTACAAGCTGCAAGGTATCACTATTATTGATGGGTGCAACAGTTCTATGGTTTCTAAAAGTGGAGCAAAAAATCTAATGGTCTCTGGAGAAAAGACCACGTTATGGCATCAAAAGCTTGGACATATTGGAGAGAAGGGCCTTCGAATACTTCATGGTAAAGGTATGGTAGAAGGTATGTCTAATAGATGTCTGGATTTTGATTTCTGTGAAATTTGTGTATATGGGAAGCAGAATCAGGTGAGTTTCCCCTCTGGTGGTAAGAGGGTGAAACACATATTAGACCTTGTGCACAATGATGTGTTTGGACCTATGTCCGTTCCATCACTGGGTAAGTCTGTGTATTATGTATCATTTATAAATGACTTCTTAAGGAATACATGGATATATTTCCTCAATAAGAAATATGAAGTCTTTGACAGATTTAAAGAATTTAAGGCTTTGGTGGAAAACTAAACAGAGAAGAAGATAAAGCTGTTGATGATAGATCACGATGGAGAGTTTTGCAAGAAAGAATTTGAAGAGTTATGTAAGAAGTGTGGTATAGCACGACAAAAGACTGCTCCATACACACCTGAGCAAAATGGATTTGTAGAAAGAATAAACAAGATGTTGATGGAAAGGGCAAGAAGCATGTTTAGTGGCATCAGGTTAAGACAGGAATTTTGAGCAAAGATTCTGGAGGCTGCATGTTACCTAGTCAACAAATCACCTTCATCAGCGTTAAAACATAAGACTCCACAAGAGGTATGGACTGATAAAAAACCTTCTCTTTCACATATGAGGGTATTTGGATATGATGCATATGTACATGTTCCAAAAGAGAAAAGAACAAAGTTGGATAGTAAATCTGAAAAGTGCATCTTTATTGAATATAAGGATGGTTTAAAATGTTATAAGATTTGGAACCCAGTAACAAGGAAGGTTGTGTATAGCCGATATGTGGTGTTTAGAAAGGTGAAATATGTTATTAAACATGAAGTCCTACCAAAGGAACATGAGAAGATAGAGTTTGAGCTAAAGGAAGAAAAATCAAGCTCTACATCAGAAGAGGAATCAGAAGATCAAGATCCACAAACTTCGGTTGTGAGAAGATCAGTTCGAGAAAGAAGGCAGCCAGAAAGGTATAATCCATTTATTTTCTGTTCAAATTTTGCTTTATCTATTACTGATGATGATCCCAGGATTGTGAAGGAAGCAATAGATTCAGAGGATGGCAAACTCTGGAAAGAGGCCATGGTTAATGAAATGGAATCTTTGCACAAAAATAAGGCTTGGGATATGTTGGAGTTGCTCGCTGGAAGGAAACCCATTGGCAGCAAATGGGTGTTCAAGAAATAGATGAATGCAGAAAGAAAGGTGGAGAAATACAAAGCTCGGTTGGTAGCAAAAGGTTATTCCCAAGTGCTGGGAAATGATTTTGGTGATATTTTTTCTCCTATTGCCAAGGTAGGTTCTATTAAATTACTTTTATTTGTTATTGTTGCTTTTAATTTTTAAGTAGAGTAGATAGATGTGAAGACAAAATTTATTCACGAGAATCTGGAAGAAGAGATCTACATGAAGCAACCTGAAGGCTTTGCGGTGAAGGGTAAGAAAGAACTGGCATGAAAGTCAAGAAAATTTTTGTATGGGTTAAAACAATCACCAAGGATGTGGTATCAGAAAATTGATACATTTATACGAGGACTTGGCTTCACCAGAAGCAAAGTAGATCATTGTGTGTATTTCAAATTAATTGGTGACCATGTTATTTATCTAGTCTTGTATGTGGATGATATGTTGTTGGTTGGAAATGACAAAGAAATTATCCAAGATTTGAAGACCCAATTGTCCTCCAAATTCGACATGAAATATCTTGGTGCAAAAAACTATATTTTAGGCATGGAAATTAAATGAGATCGGGCAAAGAAGAAGCTCTGGTTAAATGAGAGGAAGTATGTTGAGACAATACTGCAGAGGTTTAATATGCAAGATAGTAAACTGATCAAGGCTCCTATTCCTATAAGTGTAAAGTTATGTGTTGAATAGTTCCCAAGACACAAGAATAGGAAGAGGACATGTCCCATGTTCCATATGAAAGTGCAATCGGTAGTCTGATGTATGCAATGGTCTGTACTAGAATAAACATTGCACATGCAATGGGACTATTGAGCAGGTTTATGTCAAAACCAGGGAAGGAGCACTGGACAACAGTGAAGCAGGTTTTCAGGTATTTGCGTGGCACTAGTGATTATGGTTTGTGCTACCAAGGAAGACAGGATTGGACAAAGTTTTGGACATCCATGGATTTTTTGATGCAGACTGGGCTGCAGATCTGGATTAGAGAATATCTACAAGCGGGTATGAATTTAACCTATTTGGAGGCGCAGTCAATTGGATGAGTAAGAGACAATCTTTAGTGGCACTATCAACTACAGAGGCAGAATACATGGCAGCCACTCATGAAAGCAAAGAAGCAGTTTGGCTGCAGAGATTGTGTTCAAATATGGGGTTAGTACAAGAAGTTATAAGGATAGACTATGACAACCAAAGTGCAATTTTCTTGGCAAAGAACCCTACTTATCATTCAAAGACAAATCACATTGATGTTCAGTATCACTTTGTGAAGGATATGGTAGAAGACAAAAAGGTCTTGTTGGTAAAGGTGGACACTTTGAAGAATACTACAAATGCATTGACAAAGTCTATGAGCACTGAGAAGTTCTCTTGGAGTAGAGAAATAATGGGCATTGCAGAGATGGATCAATGACTAAGCTCTTTTGTGGCCCCCTGAGGAAATAAAACAATAAGTGGGAGAATGTTGGATTGTGTTATATTCTTTACCCACTTCGTTGCGCCAGGTGCAGCGGGGGGAGGGGGGGCGGTAGACCCCCCATCAGGGGGTTTGAGGGGGCCAGTAGCCCCCCTACGGGGTCCGCGGCAGCACCTTGGGGAAAAAAAATTTGGACCCTATAATAGGTAGGCAAACCTACCTATGGTTTTGTGCATAGATTTCGCACATGGTTTTGGGCGCAATGGTTTTCGGTCCATGGTATTTTGTAGATCTGCTCAAGCGAACTATGATTATGTTCTAATCCAGGGTTAATGGATTGTCATTTATGGATGCTTCAGCATGTATATATATGTATTGTAACATTGAAAGGAAAATAATGAAAAATCAATCTGGTAGTCCCAGCTATGGGATCCAGGGGAAAATCTCTATGTATATTTGTTTTATGTGTTATGCTCTCGCTATTGTTTATTTTCTGTTTTTAGAATTCGTATGCAGGGAATTTATGTTTGGGGTTAAAACCTAAAGTATAAAACGTTTAATAATATAAAATATCACAAAGCTTATCTTCTTTCAAAAATTATCGCAGTCTAATATTTTTGATAAAAATAAAACTTAAACTACATGATTCAAATGGATAAATCATAAAGTCTCATTTTCCAAGAATGCATATAAAAATAATGCATATAAAAATTACTAAGGTTATAAAAGATTACCAACATTATAAAATATTGTCGAGGTTAACTTCTTTCAGAAACCAATACTTTTGGAAATAATGAAAAATTCAATCTATATATTGAAAAGGGAAGACTCATAAACTTTTTTATAGTAAAAGTTAGAGATAATTACCACATTAATTTATCTCGTAATGTTTTCTAGGAAAAGTTACAAATATTACCACGCTAATTTACATTTTCTAGTAAAAGTTACAAAGTTTACCGCACTAATTTATATCACAAACTAGTAGGTATATCAGACATTAACCAAGGTAAATGTAACACACCAATATATACACCCATCAAACTAAAAATGTATCCACCATTGCATTTAATGATATAACACTCTAAATTAACACATTGACATTGGTAAAAAAAAGACGTAATTAAGCAAAGATATATGTTTTTCTTTTATGCAAAATGAATAAGCATTAAAAATACTTTCTTCCCTGCAAAAAGAATAGGTGTTATATTTCAAAGAAACAAGCATACTTTTTTTTCTCTAAAAAGAATAGGTGTTATATTTCAAAGAAACAAGCATACTTTCTTTTCTGTAAAAAGAAAGTGTTATATTTCAAAGAAAACAAGCAAAAACAATGTGCATGGTGCCTTCAAAACAATGACTTAAACTTTGAAACAAGACATTGACGTTTGTAAAAAAAGAAGTAATTAAGAAAAGATATATGTTTTTCTTTTCTGCAAAATGAATAAGCGTTAAGAATACTTTCTTCTCTACAAAAAGAATACGTGTTATATTTCAAAGAAAACAAGCATACTTTGTTTTCTGCAAAAATAATAAGTGTTATATTTCAAAGAAAACAACAAAAACAATGTGCATGGTGCCTTCAAAACAATGACTTCTAAACTCTGAAAAAAGACTTATGTGGAACACTATTATTAGATAAAAGATAAACATATAACCTTTAAGGAAACCAACTAAACGAAGGAGGATCTACAGAATATGGATATGAACATCATCTCTTCCAATTACAATTTACATGAAATGGTTTGTTTTTTTTCTTCTACCCCTTTTTTTTACTCAGACAGGTAAACTACAAGCTTAAATTATAATCTTTCTTCTTTCTTTCTCAAAAAAAATTAAAAAAAATAATAACTCGTCTTCAATATATGCTTTCATAAGCAAAAATGTACAATAAAGCAAAGAGTTGCAAACTGAAAATAAGAACACTACACTTGTAGTGGATAGAAGACGTAGGGACTACAATTAATAAAACAAAAACAATGATACATGATACTCAGTGGTTTTTGTTCAACAGTTCCGCTTGCCAACTCCAACAGGTCAGTCAGTTTTACCAACCAACCATATCCAAGCGAAACATTTTTCCCTGGAACACCCAGCCTTATGAGCTCACAAACAGTACCAAATTCAACAATACTGAGAGTCATTGGGCAAACTAAAGAAGCTATCTTATCTTCCTCTAACACCACTCAGTTTCCATCAACTAGACAAATATATTGGGATTTCAAATTTAGGAATTTAGTAGTCATTTCGGCAGCATCTCCCTACTCTTCGGTACCCCCCTCCATGGGGAATTTCTTTCAATATTTATAAGCATTGAGTGGAGTGACATCTCACTACCTCATACAAAGATTAACTTATTTTTAATTTATTATAATTCATATTATTCACCACCCTCCCTGAGGTGGAAACCTCTCATTTTTTTCTTCATTATTTAATTACTTTAATTATCTAATATTCATCCCCCATGTGTCATTTTTATAAAACTCTGTATTATTGATTTTTTTAAAATAGGTAATTAATATTTTTAAATCATTTTTATTCAAATGACCCTCTAAAGTGGGTAGATTGGAATTAATTCAAGTGAAAGTTTAACTTAGATTAATTCACCTGGTTGATGTAATCCCTTAACTGGTTTTTATTTTCAATCAGAGAATAAGGATTCCACACCCCTATTGTGCACCTCTCTCGACTTGTTAGGACTTCGCGCCCTTGCCCTGTACCTAGGAATTTGTGTCCTAGTAGAATCAAGACTCCACACCTTGATCTATTGCAAAGATCGAAGACTCCACGCCTTGATCTTTCTGAGATTTAGGACTCCACGCCCTAATCTTTTCCATAGATTCTCATCTATGCTTCTTTGAAGCTCCATGCTTTTCCTCAAGTTATTGGTTGTGTGCTCATATGCATCTGATGATATGTTGGCAAGGTCTTGTTTCCCCAAACCTGCATGCATCATAACCTTGTTTATTAAACACAACAACTAAAATTCATAATGAATTAATTCAATCACATTTTAACCCACTGTATACATGACCTCCACGATCATTTATTATCTGAGCATAACTATATACATGACCTCCATGGTCATTTATTATCTGAGCATCCTTCTCGATAAGTAACTAAGTTCCCTTCCAATTCCTGCTAAATACCTGGTTAAGCATACACAATCATGTAATTCATAGATCATCAACAAGATTATGGTCAGTTAACTACTCCACATAATAGCTTTTGTTCATGTGTCACAATCATAGACCATCATTCATGTCATGCACCCAAGTCAAAATAGGATGCCAAAGAGAAACATCGATAATATGCACTTAACTAAAATACAACCATAGATATTATCATAAGCATGCAAAACCCATATGACCCAAACCAGGTCTATAGTGTACAAGCATATACATAAGTCTGGTGTATATAATATTTATACACTCCATCAAAATCACCCTCTAAGTGTCACCAAAACTAACTAACAAAGAAGGGAAACTACACTTAGCCCCCTAAGACCAAACGAGGGAGACAACGGAGTACCAAGCCTAGTAAGAAAACTCTGGAAGAAACCTCAAAAATCAAGATATTTCTATTGAGCCCTAAAGCCAAGAATAGAGAGAGAGCCCTTTGTCCTCTCAACCTGCAATCCCTAAGGTGTAGGCTAGAAGAAGTGCCAAACTAAAAAAGACAACCTATTGTTGAAAACCCTCTTACTGAAGATATTCCTCATTTTATGAAACCCTCTAAACAGCCACCCATTAATATTTCCCTTGTAGAAACTCACCCACCAGAGAAAACCAAGGGAAAAGAAATTGAGACTGAGCCCCAGGATGAAACATAACCCTATTTTTTTCAGATGTTCAAGGGAGGGAAGAAACCTCACACCAAGCCTTTAAACAAAGGAAGGCTGAAAATAAAATTAAAGAAAAATCCTGACCTTGCCAAAGAGGTTATTGATGTGGACAATGTCCCATTAAAAAATCTAATAATAAACAAGGGCAAGACTGCATGTTCTAAAAGGTCAAGGGGCAAGGAAACTAAGAAGAAAACACCTATGGAGACCAAGCAGAGTAAAAAGAAGAGAATGGACAAGGTAGATGTTCTGTTGGAGGCAGCCAACATCCTCAACTAGGAAGATGATGACCAATTTTGAGTTTTGATCAAGTCAATATCAAGTCAATTCTACAGTGAATTTTTGGACTGATCACATGCTTATTAGCGTTTAGATACAAAGCAGCGTGGAGCATAGCTGACATTTCCAATGTCAACGTATTATCCACAAATAAAGCTAACATTTCCATTGTTAGCATATTTTACACACAAAAAATGTTGACATTTCCATTGTCAGCGCTTTCTGAAAAAGAAACAGTTTTGAAAGGGCGTTGACAATCAGCTGATCAGCGAAATCAGTGGTTCCAACAACTACAGAACTAGAAACAACGGTATCAGTGCATTGCGGCAGGGATGGTCGAGAAGGCAGCAACAGAACAAAACCCATTTTTGAAGGATGATGAGGTTAATCTACAACAAGAAGAACATGATCATGATACACCTTCTCAACCTCTTTTTCTCATATTTTTCAGCGAGTTATTATGACTTTTTGATATATTTAAAAGATATTTTTAAGATGCATGTACCTAGAATATTATTCCATTTGTGAATTACTGGAATTATTTTTAGAGTTACAAACATATTATAGTCATTGTATGATCTATATAAGCTAAGACAATAGAGGAACTAAAGGTTGGATTTTATTTGAGATATATCATCCTTTGTGTATTTTGAGCAGATTTTAATGAAACAGTCTTCATGAGCAGGTTACAGAAATTCTTGTGTAATAATTCTTTATCTATATTTTCTTTGTTTTATACTTCCTCATGTTTGATGAAAAGAGTATGAAATCAAGATTCATCATTTGTACTCCTTTTTCTTGGTTTATCAAGCATTAATAAATGTTGTTCACTTGACTATTACACTGATCTCCTTCATTTTCTTTCCAAATTCCTTAAAGTGTCAAAGGAATTGTCACTACCCTGCTTTTGTGTTTTGCTCATAGAAACTGTGTTTGTGTGCCTGGTTGGGTTAGACTCCATGCCCAATGGTAGTATTTTTCACATAGCGCAACCAAACTCAATCATTTTTTGATAAATCTAGCCACAAAACTCAATTGCAAACCTACTACTATAGTGACCTAGAGTAGTTGCGTTTAGGGAGAGATTGTCAGCGTTCCACCTCAAAGAGGTTAAAGGTTACCTTAGAGGTTTTCTCGTAGTCAGGTTTCCTCTAATAACATTTTGGCACCGTTGTTGGAGAACGAAAGGCGTATTTTCCCCCAAACAATTTTATTGTTGAAGATCACATCTCTGAGGGAAAACATATATTTTTGTATCTGATCAACTGCAAGATGTTTGCTCTGGTGACTCCAAACTATAATCTGAAGTGTTCTTATTGACGAGTTTCTGGCTCATACAGGCGTTTATACTCGGAGGAACCCCGATCCAAATCCACCCCATATTTTGTCAAGTCGAGAAAATTTGTTCAAGAAAAAAGCTCACGAGGAATCAAGTACAGTCTATTTAGAAAGTTCTTATTCTCTACCTGCAAAGATTGAAGCATTTGAAGATTTGGGGGTTAGATATTAAATTTGAAAGTAATTTACTCAGATCTAAGTCCGAAAGTAGTCTATCAGATATTGTTCTTGATCCAACAAATCTAAAGACCTTTACACATGGTCCCCTTATCCCAGAATTAGAGCTATTATCACAAGATTACGATATTTGATCTCATTTTCAGAAATTAGAACATAAAGTCCAAGAACTCCAGGAAGCTAGGAAGTTGTGGTTAGATCTCCAACTTTTACTTATTTCATCCCATATTTATTTGCCTCAACTACTCCTATGTCCTTTGTGGGTGTCCAAAATCCTATTCCATCAACTGCTATAATAATAGGTAGTGACCTCCGAATGAGGGAAGGATACTAGAGGAAGCATTTGCACAGTTTTGGAGTCTAAGGGAGGTTGGGCTTTCTGCGTAGTTCCAGTAGGCAAGGAAAATGCTTGAGGGTTGAAGATGTGAAGTGTGCAGCTCAAGGCAAACTAGGAGGCGCAATTGCGCAATTCTGGAGGTCAAGCGAGGTTGTTGGACTCAGGAATTGCGTAGAACAACAATCCTGAAGGGCAAAGACTATACGCTGCGCAGTTCCAAGCAGCGAGGTCACATCCAAAAGGGCTAAAACAGCGCAGTGCACAGCTCAATCGAGGCACGGTGAAGCTAAGTTGCTCAATCGGGAAATTTTCTGAAAATGGCTAAGTGTGGAAAGGGAGATGGACTCGTGATGAACTTGAACTGTGATCACACACTTAGCATACTTTGACGACATGACAATATAGATCATCGGAACACACAAACAAAGCATTCCCCTATGTGTGACTACCTCATGACAAGATACAACAAGTTCGACACTTTTAAGATAGACTTTAGGACGACCGTGACGACACTTGTGTAACAGTGCTCAAGACTTTGTGTATGAATGTGACAGATGTTTACATGGTTGGGGCAACTCATATACACAAAGACTGACCTTCGAAACCACTTGAAAAGGCTCGCAGGCATTGTACGACAATCAAACATGCCAAAAGGAGTCAAAGAACTTCAAGAAAGTTCATGAAATGAGCTTAAGTGTTTGCAAAAATCAAGGAAAAGACAAAGGAAGACTCTGAAATTTGGGTGCAAGCCAAAATTTTGGAGGGTGTTGCAATAGCTTCAACAGGTCCTATATCTCATGTATCACTAAGCAGATGTGAGTACTATGTGAACTTCATTCATGACCACTCTAGGAAGACCTAGATTTTCTTTCTAAAGACCAAGGATGAGGTCTTCAAGAGGTTCCAAGAGTTTAAGGCTCTTGTGGAGAACTAGACAGCGAGGAATATCAAGCTGTTGAGATGAGATAATGGGGGTGAGTATACTTACACGGAAATGAAGGGGTTTTGTAGGAGTGTGGGCATCATGAGAGAGTACATAGTGCCTTATAACCCCCTACATAATGAGGCGGCAGAGAGGAAGAACAAGGCCATAGTGGGTGCGGCTAGAGCAATGTTTCATGATAAAAAATTACCTTTCTTCTTATGGGCCGAAGTGTGTAACACTGCAGTGTATTTGCATAACAGTAGCCCACACAGTCTTGGGGAGAAAGAATCATGAGCAGGTGTTTATCGGCAAGAAGCTAGAGGTTGGGCACATCGAGGTCTTTGGGTGCCTAACATATTCACACGTCCTTGAGGATAAGAGGACGAAGTTGGAGCCCATTGCAAAAAAAGGTATCCTAGTGGGTTATAGTGAAGCCAGGAGGGCCTATCGTATATATATTCCTGCACAAAGGAAAGTTGTCTAGAAACCGGATGTGAGATTTGAGGAGAGGGCCTTGAGGAGGTCCCTGAAGGTTGATCAAGTAGAGCAATAGGCTTCTCAACAGGGGCCCACACCACAAGTTTCAGGAGCATCAAGTGGTGCACTAACATCAAGAAGTTCATCTATTTCAGGGGTGACAAGTTCACAAAGTGCAGGATCACCTAGTGTAAGATCTCAGAGTCCCAGGATCTCCATTGATCATAGGAGAGTCTTCCTCGTCAGGGGGAAAGGATCCAATTGAGGATTTTACCATACCAACAGAGGAGGCTACTACGGGGAAGAGGAAGCCAAGATGGCCTCGTGACACCTTGAAGGAAGCCCAAGAGGCAGTGGGAAAACCCAAATGGTTGGTGAGCGAGAGCAGACCACCAAAGAGGTTAGGTGCCTTTGTGGCAAATGTTGTGGAGACAGAGCTAGTTAGCTATGAGGAGGTCGTCAATCGACAGATCTGGAGGGATGACATGGTGGAGGAGTATGCCTCCATCATGAAGAATGATGTTTGGGAGGTAGTGTTGAGACATGATGGGAAGTCGATGGCGACTTCTGGGTGACTTTACAAGATTAACATGTTGCATATGGTAGCGTGGAGAAGTTCAAAGATCATTTTGTTGTGTGAGTGTTCTCACAAGTAGAGGAGTTGACTATGAGGAGACCTTCGCACATGTTGCTCATTACACTTCCATTAGAGCAGTAAATCTATAGCAACTGTGATGGGTTGGAGGATTTACCAGATGGATGTGAAGATCGTCTTTCTCAATGGTGTTATATAGGAGGAGGTGTACATTAAGCCAACATAGGGCTTTTAGGTGCATGGGAGGGAGTCTCATGTGTGTAGGCTTAAGGAAGCCTTATATGGACTGAAACAAGCGTTGAAGTCATGGTACGAGAGGATAGATGTCTACTTGCAACAGATGGGTTTCCAAAAGCATTAGAGAAGTTTTGAGGTCTAAAATGGGCCTCCTAAGGAATATTATAAAATAATAGTGCAAATAATAAAATAAGATTAGATGACAACATCAAATTTTAGAGGGGAAAAAGAAAAAACTAATTTCAACTCGAATTTTCAACTTATCTCCCTATGGTTTTGCTCAAATTTTGAGCAGAAGCACTTACTGGATGCAGAATTTAATTCCTCATTCAAGGAGTATCCATGTTGCATACTTTCAATGGACCTTGATACACGAAATATGAAAAATACACAAAAAAAAACGTTATTGCAATCACATTTTTCATGTATTTCTCATTTTTCCTGTAGCAGGGTCCATCGAAAGTATGCAACATGGGTACTTCTTTGATGAGGAATTAAATTATGCATCCAATGAGTGCTCTCACTAGCAAATTTAGTAAAACTGTAGGGAGATAAGTTGAAACTATGAGTTGAAAAAAATAGTTTTTTATTTTATATTTTTTTTAATATTTTTACCTTTTTACTCCAAAAATGGTGAATCATCCCCCATGGTTGACATCATCATCTGAAATCCTATTGATTCTTATAAAGTTGATTTTGGTTGTACATTTTTGTTTTGAGGACCATTTTAGACCTCAAAATTTCTCTAATGAGCGATGCAGATTTGAACCTTTATTTCATTATGGTTGGTGATGATCCACTCATTTTGGTTTTGTATGTGGATGACTTGTTTATTACAGGAGAGGACATACTCGTCCAGCACTGCAAGAGAGATTTTGTTTCAGAGTTTGATATGGTTGATATGGGACTAATGCATTACTTTCTGGGGTTGGAGGTTTGGCAAGAGGATGGATATCTTCATTGGCCAGGGTTGCTACACAGGTGATACCTTGAGGAGATTATGTATGCAGAGTTGTAGGCCTATGGCTACTCCTATGATCATCAACTGGAAGAAGTTGCATGCTTCATATTCCAAGTTGGTGAACCCCACCTTATATCGTCAGTTTATCAATTCTTTGATGTAATTGGTCAACACTAGACCATAAATCTATTGAGTCATATTATGATGGAGCCCAGGAGAGTGCACTAGGTGGCTGCAAAACATGTATTGGGTTACCTACAGGGCACGTGGATTATGGTCTGGACTATGTCAAGGGTGGAGTTAGATTGATTGGTTGCACAGACTCAGATTGAGCTAGCAATGTTAGTGACAGGAAGAGTACTTTTGGGTATTGTTTCTCGTCGGACTCAACAGTTATGGCATGGTTCAATAGGAAACAGAGGTCAATGGCATTGAGCAACTTAGAGGTAGAGCATATGGCAGTTAGTCAGGTAATTTGCGAGGCGTTGTGGCTTCGCAAGATGCTACATGGATTATTTGGTCAAAGGTTGAGACCAACTACAATATATTGTGATAATCATAGTTGCATTAAACTTTGAGAATCTAGTATTTCATAACTCGTCAAAGCATATTGAGATTAGATACCACTTCATTAAAGACTGGGTCCAGAGGGGAGCTGCGAAGCTTGAGTATATATCCAATGATGAATAAGTAGAAAACATTCTCACCAAATCATTGCCAAGGGGCAAGCATGTATTCTTTAGGGACAAGATGGGAGTGGTGAGAAACATTTTTCTCGATAAGAGTGAGTTGAAAATAAGGGTACCAAGAAGGTGTTTCCTAGCATTTCTCCTTTTGGCCTAGGGAGACACATCAATGACCCTTTGTCTAAGTGACATTATGAGTTTATTAATGTCAAGGAGTTAAAGTACTTTTTGAGTCGTGTACTAGGCACTTTTAAGTTATTAAAGTTAACATGTGTTTTAAAAGTCACTTTATGTGAAAAGTATTAAGTACAATTAATATTATTAAATTGACATATATTTCAAAAGTGACTTTATGACAGAAAAAGTGACCGTCGTACTAAGACATTAAAAAGTACTAGGAGGCCCATTAAATAAAGGGGGACAACATGAGGGAGGGGATCAAGAGAGGCATTGATCTCCACCCTTGATCTAATGAGCTGAGATTTAATCTCAGCCATTAGATCTAAGGGTAAGGGTTCTCCTGACTTTAGAGAGAAAAGAGGGAAAAGGAAAGAACTCTCTTATTCATTCTCAAGAGAAGCTATTGAGGTAAGGAGAGAAAAAGGAGGAAGAGAGCTTTGAAATCTTACAGCAGAGGAAGGAATAAAGCTACAGCAGTTTGAATCTCAAGAGGCCGAGTTCAAGCTAAGGAAGGAACTCGAATCCCAAGGTGACAGTCAAATAGTATTTGCTCACAGGTTAATGGTTTGCTCAGGTTTGAAACTTGTCAGAATCAATGTTCAGATAGTTTAACATTCTCCTTTAGACAGCCACTCGATACCCTAGATTCTCGGGCTTGTAGAATGTATTTCTGGGGCCTGTTCTGAGCATATAACAGGAAGAGTCTCAAGCTAGATTCTGAGCATGTTTCAGCTCGTGGTTCAAGAAGGAAATGTGTGCTACAGGCATGGGTATTCCGTATTAAGCCCGAGTTTCAGAGCAGAACGTGACTGATTTGTGGTTCGATTTCCAAAGCACAAGATATAGAAAAGAAGTCGAAATTTTCACTGATGAAGTACAGACTGTTTGAAAAATATCAGTCCAGAACTCAGTGTAAAGAGGACCTCAGAGAAGCTTCTTCAAGGAAAGAGATAAATTGGATTTCGTGTTGTATTTAATGTTGTAAGAAATTTCTAAGCAGCAAATAAAATCTTCATTGAAGACTGGTTTTCCCCTTGTGGGTTTCTCCAGGGTCATTAGACCAAAAATAAATGTGCAAAATTGATGTGTATGCTTGCAAATATTTATTGTATCAGCTGTGCAAAAGACTAAATTGTAGAGTAGTCCTATGTTTCATATTAAATGCAAAATTAATGTACATTATCAGTGACATGTTTATGATGGTTTATGGGCATTAAACCATGCAAAAACTTGAAACCAGGTAGGCTACAGCACTTTCATTGTTTTCTACAGGCAGTTCAGCCTGTACAGTTGGTACAGCGGCGCAAGAGAAAGGCCGAATTGGCCTCGGGTGTGCAGGATATCGTGTTGAGAAACAGAGTAAGAAGGGAATTTTCCCAAATGATTTGTAATTAATAACTGAGATTTTTCTAAGCAGATCAATAAATATTAAAAATACAAATTAGCAGGTTTTCCCCAGTTGGGGTTTCCTGGGTATTTTTGGTGTTTTGATAATTGTATGCTTGTGTCTTTATGAATTTATTTTCTGTTGCAAATTCGTTAGAATACTCAGCATATTTGATCTGTGAATTTCGCAGTTTAGCTTCTAGTTCCTGCATCTCAGAATATTGTTCAAATTAGCTGCTGGGTATTAGAAAGCTAACAGTTTGTTTACCGAATAGGTAGGTTGCAGCTTCAACTTCAGCTTGTGTACCCCTCTTCTTTTTTCTACATGTTTTTCCCTTTTGTGGTAGCTTGGACCCCATGCCCAATCGATTATTAAGG
The DNA here is from genome assembly GCA_000404065.3 of Pinus taeda. Classification (NCBI taxonomy): domain Eukaryota; kingdom Viridiplantae; phylum Streptophyta; class Pinopsida; order Pinales; family Pinaceae; genus Pinus; species Pinus taeda. Next base: position 57,498 of record APFE030444429.1, on the reverse strand, counting down.
CACCGGTACTTTTTTCCTTTAACCACCAATTTTTTTACCTTGCTAACTGTGTTACAGGACAGCAGATCTCACATATACTATTAAATCTGCTGTTTTTTTTCACTCAGCACTGAGTCCTTTTACAGACACAACCCAGGGCACTAAAAGCATGTTAATTCATTATTCTGCTGGTATGTATGGCATTAACACTCTTGAATGCAGATTGTAGTGGGAGTACAAACTAGTGCATCTTTTTTTAACCAAAACTCAGCACTAGAATACAATCAATCCATTTGCTGTAACAAATAATTATAATACTAGAACTTACACACTGATGGGAGGGTTTACACATGAAGTGTTTGCCGAAAATGTTTCAAAAAAAATCTCACATAAATTTTTAATAAAGCTCATGATACTGTTTACATTTGACCTTGAAAAGAACTCTGGGAGCTTATTAGTTTTAAGCTTGACCAGGATCTGAATGAGGGTCATCTTATCTCTGTTTTTTTTTAACAAAAAAAAAAAGAAAAAAACTCTATATTTCATCCTAAACATAAGAATTTAGAGTGTGTTAGCAAAGTTCTTGTCAAGACTCAAAATCTCTAAAGAGAGCTCTTTCACATTTTCATTGCAGCCATGTTTTCTAATGCTAATATGTTCATTTGCGAGGAGTTTATAATCCTAAAACTCTGTTTGTTACTAAATAAGAGCTCCAAAACTGATTTCAAAGTGTATATGTTTTGAAAGCAGAATTGTATAAACAGTCATGATACATGAAAAAAAAAAATTGAGGGAACTTGCATTAAAAAAACAGTCCATTTAATTGTCAATTTTTCCCTTCGTCTGGAATCATTTGAGGGCTGGCATTACTATATGTCTGTGCTAAAGAAAACAGTCCATTTAATTGTCAATTTTGCCCTTTGGCTGGGATCATTTGAGGACTGGCATTACTATATCTCTCTGCTGGTATAAGGCTGTTAGACAGGGGTGTTAGGACTATTAAATAAAAGAAAAGGAATTGTATAGCTTGCATTTTGTCTATCCTCTGATGTTCATAACAGTCGTTTCCCTTAATGCTGTTTGAGTGTTAATTTCAAGACTATAATTGCAAGTCTAATATGCTGTCAAATACCCAGAGAAATCTGTATATGCTGGGTGCTAGGAAGAGACTCGTTCTATGCATGATATAATAGTTTGGATAACCTTTGAATTTAAAATCAAGAAATCCCATTTACAGCAAACTTGCAAAGTTTGAGTTTTCTTTGTAGCATGTGGTGTAATGAGTATCACCATTAATTTTCCTTAAGACTCAGATCGGTATAGGATTGCACCAGCCAATGTGTAATTGTTAGGCCTTTGGCATAAGAGGTGTGTTTGAAGCAGTGTTGCGAACATCTCGATAACATCCCGATTTTATCTCGAAATCACGATTTTTGGCCTAGCCGATATTTGCCGATTTTTAAAAGATATTTTATGGTATCTTAATTTTGTCGATGTTTGCCGATTTTTTACCAATATTTTCCAGATTTTTACGATTTTTTGGTTTTCTAAACCCTTGCCGATTTTATCCCGATGCCGATATTCGCAACATTGGTTTGAAGCATCAAATGAGACCTTGATCACCACCTAACCAAATTACACTTAATCAATTTCCAGCCAAACTAATTTCTGAGCACCAAATAAACAAAACCACTACAAGCAGAGATATCATACCATTCCCACTTGTAGGCACCCCCCTAGCCTTAGTGCAAAAGCAGCCTTTAGGGAAGCCTCCCTTCACGTGACTTGCCTTCACCTGAGAAGTGTGGGAAGTGGAAGCCAAGGTGACAATGGCCCTCCTTCCAAGTTGCCATTCATTCGTCTCCAGTGCAGACCTTGCACATCAAGTGAGTCAAATCAAGTGGTAATAATGATCAAAGAGGTTTTTTTTTTGTGATGTTCCTACTTAGCAGTTTTGCCAAGTAATCACAATTTTTGCACAATTTTGAGTTTTGCTTAGGAGGACTCTTAGCAAAAGTAGGTTAGGAAGGCCCCAATTTGCAATTTTGGCTAAGAAAGGCTCCAACATAGGAGACAGGAGGCAAATCAAAACTTTAACGGATGGTGGGGGCCACCCCAAGAGGAATACGCACCCCTTGGAGCAACACGCACTTGTGGAGAGAGAGAGGCAAGAAGGGGGTCGATGTATGGGAACCACATGGAGAGAGAAGGGGCTTGTTGACCACTCTGTGTCAACTACCCTATAGCAGTCCACTTTTTCGCAAAGGGATTCCATCATGTTCGAGCATTTAGATTATCCTAGATTCATCATCATCAATCGTCAATTTGTCAAAGTTGTAAACCTATTCTATATAATTTTAATGTAAATGATGCTTGTAAGACCATATACATATGTAACAAATAGGTAAGTCTATTATTTTGGCGACAAATTTCATCCTAGGAGGTTTTTCATCTCACTGATTCATTTGTGTTTCTAAACAAAGATGATGGGTAGAATTTTTCCCTCCGGCCTCACCCCAAAGCTAGGGTGGCATTTATTGTCAAGGTCTTAGGTGAGTCCTAGTGTTTTAGTCGAGCCTTTTGTTAAAGTGATATGGGAATCGTTTAAGCTAATTGGCTAAATTATTTTATTACAAATCACTTGATCTACTAGATCATATTGAGTCGCAGAATTGGGTAATAAATTGAGAGTCTATAATGAATGGGTGTTCTCCCTTTGAGGGTTAAAATGTAATTATCTTATGTAAAAAATATTTTGGTGCATGTTCCCTCATACTTACACACCATGGCTAAAATATTAGAGGGTGGAAAAAATTATTGATCCCCTCAAATGTCAATTAATTAAATTTTCTGGTAAAAATAAATTAAAATCAAAAACTAGAAATTTAATTAATTAGAGTCAAAATTAAAAGTCCTAGAGAAATGAAATTCTCCAAGTGGAAAAATTCGTGGTCTTAAATAAATTAATTTTTGGAGTCCCCCACCGAGGGAATATTGGACATTTCAAGAAAAATTGGACCTTTGGGCCTTGGTGGTTAAGTCAAAGTCAAACTTTTGAGGAAATTAGTTCAAAATAATTATTTTTGAGCTAACAAAAAATGGCATTTATGATAAAATTCCTCAAAAATAAAGATTTTCGACAACGGAGATTAAAAAATGATCAAAAATTTATCAACGGTCGAGATTATTTTGATGAGGATTAAGTCAACTAGCCGTTATTTTCCACTTTGAAGATTTATCTATAAATTTGAAGTCATTTGCTTCTCAAGACACCGAAAATTTTCGAAAAAGCTCTGAGTCAAGCTCTACTATAATATTCTTTTTGGAAATAATAAAAAAGACTTTGGGGTTTATTCATGGTGGTGTTCCTCTTATGTTTATTGTGGTGATTTCTGAATCATGTTCTTAATGCTCAATTGAATAATATTTTGTAAGCTATTTTTTCTTTAGCCATTGAGTGGATTAACTATTTGCACAGGTATCTTGCATTAGTTACTGGGTTCAGAGAGACATTATAATTTGATTGAGTTAGCATGTATCTCTAGATCTTAAAGGTTATGGTGTTTATCTAGCCCCTATTGATCTAATAACTTGATCTTAAGTGTGTAGATATCTCAAGGATTCAAATTTTGGGCGTGAGGAAAAATCTTCGGTTGGACCAGCCAACTCTCAAAACAAGAAAGTTTAAGCGCCCACTTTGTTAAATTTCAAGGTTAATCTGACGATTGGTTTTGCAAAGATTTTGAACATGGCTCAAAATTAAATAACTCTTATTTTACTCATTTATCTCTAATTTAATCGTGCAAATAAAGATAGATCTAATAATTAGAACTTGAAATTTATTGTGAATATTTTAAAATAGGTTTTGTAAGTAATATATTTTCTAGCCCTTGTGTAAAGCTGGGGTTTTGGGATCTATTTTTAATTTTTGTACATATTGGGTTTTTGGGCTTTTAAAATTTTATTTGTACAGGTGAACCTCAAAAGCCAATCCTGAAGAATTATCAGGGGTTTCAAGGGTTTCAGTCCTTGGAAAAAAAAGAATTAGAGGGTTTCTAGAGGTGGATCTAGGCCTAGGAAGGCAAGATTCATGCTTTATTTCTCCTCTAAGCCCAAGGATAAGCCCTCAATCTTCAGGAAAATTATAGTGGCGATTTGGGCAAATTTTGGAGATTTGGGATAAATCTGAAAAAAATTGCAGGGATAATTTTTTTTGGGGTCTCATTGACCCTCTAGACCCAGCATTCAACCCAAGGGGGCCCTCCTAGGATTGCCGTTGCCCTCCTTCTCCTACAGCAGACTTTTTCTTCTCCTCCAAGCCCTAGCCATGGGCTTTTCCTCCTCCCTGTTTCCCATTCAGACTTGTTGGAACCCTTTATTCTTTCCAGATCTTCACAGCAGCCCTCCTTTATCTCTGTGTCAAGCTTTAGGGCCTCAGTCATCCCTCCGCTACCTTTTTCCCAGCCTGCTTGGCCTCTAAGGCCCTCACTTCCTCACCACAGCCTCATTTTTACCGTTCTCCTAACCCTATGCCCTGAACACAGGCCCTCAAGGCCTCTCCAATCCCTGTGGCAGCTTTTCATCTCTCTGCCAGCCCTCACAGCCTTAGCGCAGTCCCTAAAAGTCTTATCCCTGCATGCTGTGACCTCCTTAGCTTAGCTGTCAAGCCTCTGCCCTCATCTTTGACTCAGTCAACCTTGAAAACCCCTCATTTCTGCCTCTTCTTGGTCAATGAGCTTATAAATTTCTGAGCTTATATTTTGTTCATTGGCAGCAAATTTTGGGATAGTTTGTAATGTTTGCAGGTGTCTCAGGTCTTCAAGGACTTGTGTCCAACTTTCTAGCTCCTTTTTAGGGCTTGAGCCTCAAAGGTTTGCATCATCTAACCCTCTTTTACTCGCTGTTTACCTAGAGCAAGCTAATCATTCTCTAACAGTGAAAGTTATACCTTGAATTAACATTAAAATTATTCACATATTGTTAAACGCATTGGCAAGTTATCCGGGAAAGTTGAGTATTGTTCATTGGGCAAAGATCTATTAAATTTGATGACTGTTACATCTGCACAACAAGCACAATCAAATCTGGTATATCAGTTTGCATAAGCATTTTCCACTGTTGCCTCTCTCTCTCAAACACACTAAACTCAAAGCAAAAGGAAACAGCGATTTTAGGACTGTTTTGGCACTATTTAGATTTCTTTGCATCAAAGAAATTCACTAAAACACAACCATTTTACTGCTGTCCTAAAGTCACTTACTAGTGTCATTTAAAAATCTGAATTGCATTGCTGGCTCTAAGTACTATCATTTGCTCATAAGGTTGTAGGCATTGGATGACAAATAACTTGTCGAAAATTTGCTACAATAGCTTTAGTATAGTTCTCTTGTCTCATTGCTAATAGCCTAATACATAATTTTTCATTTACACTAGTGCTCTAAAGAATAAATGGTGGATTTGATTGGTATTAACTCATGCTCTCAGTCGTCTCTATCTCCCTTAAAGGTAGCACTGTTACGTCTAAATTATAAATCTGTTCTGAAGTAGCATATTGTCTAAATAATTATACCAGAATTGCAGAAGTTACATACCTCCACTGTCATCAAAGAAATTGCAATCATATGTTAAAAGGAGCAGATGTTCTTATGGTTTCATTCTTGTAATAAGCCACTTTTGCAATTAGTTCACTCACCTTGTGCTTTTGTACTTCACATCATTGATTATATTGTCATATCTTGGAAGTACCTAATTAAGCATTGAAGATATCGTTAATAAGCTCAAAACATTGGCATATTGTGTTGAGGTATACTAGGAGCATTTACGAATTGCTTCTTTTGGATAACTGTCATTAGCATATTATTTTGAAAGACTGGGTAATTGCTGAAAGTAGATAAGTGCTCTAGTTCTCTTTCTTGCCATTTGGTTAAAGCACATTGTGCATCTTGGCTAGTCAGTAATCAACATTTGGCATCCAAAAGTTTAGCTTGGAGATTAGCAAATACAATTGTTGAAGAATATTGGTTAAGAATGTTTGCAATAATCTCATTGGCTAAATATCTAAGCAAGCAAGTACTATGATTGTTCTCATTTAAATTTGGATAAGTAAACCATTGGAAGAGCATTATCTCTAGCACTCTATCAATTGTCTTGGCTCATTGGTTAATATCCCTTGTATTAGTGATCTTTCTATGAGATTAATTGAGTAGGTTCCATCTTCATTCTATTTTTGATGTCTTGTTGGCACTTTGGCATTTATTCTTATGGTTGAGATTCTCTTAAATATCGTTAATAGGTACTTGTCGATATAACTCAAGATTAACCATAATTAAAGCACTTAAAACATTAACAATATCACCTTAAGAATCATTCACTCATTTCACCTTGCATATCATCCTAAGCTAGTCTTGCATCTAAAATTTACCTCCAAGCATAAACTTGGTTGATAGATCTCTAGGGCATCCCCTCTCATTTACCTTGAGGAGATTTGGCGACTCTTCAGTAGTTAACACGGAGACATTGCAACCGTCAGAGCCATAGTCTCTGCAATGCCCGAGGCACTAGGTGATAAGAGCCTATCAGAAGGTATCGTTAATCAAGCCTTTGCTTGTTTCTTGTTGGCCTCCTTCCCACAACCTACCTTGGAGCCTAGCTTCAAAACAGTTAAGGGAAGGTTGAACTTAGATTAGATATTTAATTAAAACTAACCAAGATCTTTGAATCACACCTAGATCTTAGGACCTGCATTTCATACAGGTTAGAAAAGCATCAAAGCAACAATTGTCCATCCGACACTTGGTCTTAATTTTATAACGCAAGAATATTGACTCCATAAGGCATTGATCTCAAATATATAAATTCAATCTAATCCTTAAAATCTTGCTAGATTTAACCAAGTGCTAAATCACTCAACTGTGTCTCTCGGACTAGTTGGTTCTCGACTTTTCCTTCATCATTTCATTTCCATAGGGTCTACGCCCCATAGCCTGCTGTTGCGAGACAGCTAGAAAGGAGAGGTTGGGGATCAAGGTGACAGCCCCTGGCCTGAGTCATCGCAATGCCTATACAATTTGAGCGACAATAGTACTCAAGGATAAATAGGAGGAGAAGACATGATTTTGGGGCTTTTGATCATTTGACAAGCGAACTCTCTTATACGCTTGATTTGTTGAGCCAAGTCTACGAAGTGTTGTTCAGCACACGAGATTTCTGAGGGGAGATCTCACCTCCTTCGGTGGACTTCAAGTGCCACCCTAGAGGAGTCACTGCTACACATGGGAGTTGTTCCATGAGATTCTACAAGGGAAATTCGAGCTATCTTTGGAGCAGAATGGGCGCAAAAGGAGCACACACATTCTTGGAAAAGATAGCTTCCGTGCAGTGTTGGTTTCATGCTTTTAGGAGCACATTGTCTTGGTATATTGCAGTGTTTTTGTAGTGGTTTGGAGGGTTGATTGGGTGGCCATCCCTTAGGCCAAATTTCTTTCTTTTTGGGTGTGCGTAGAGGTGGTTTGGCTGGCTAGTCACTTGAGGAGCAAGGTTGTTGTGGGATGCTTGTCTGAGGTTTGAGGCCGAGTTTTGACAGGAACTATAAAGAGAATTCTTGGAGGGATTTCTCAGCGTTTTGGAGGTCTTTTGGCAGTGGATTCACAGGGGTGAAAATACCCAGCATGAGGAGGAACTCGCACTATTTGGGGCATTTTCAGGAGATTGGAACGAAGCCCAACCCTTTCTGTGCCTTTGTGGATTTTGTGAGGAGATCCCATGGTTAATTTTACAGAATTTTTTGAGCACTCTAGAGGGGTCAAACTCCAATTCCTTTCCAGCCAGCAACAATAGAATTTTTGGGCCAGCGCAGGGGTTGAAGGAGAAATACTTCCTAGCATCCAAGCAGCACATTTTATCACCTGGGACTTGTCTAGCTTGCTTTTGCAAGCCCAAGTGCATATATTCCATACATATATTGGCGCAGATTTTGCGAAAACGATGGTTATCTAATTGTATGTTTAGATTTTTTGTTGCATATTGGTATTTTACTTGTTTATCACTATTAATTTCCTAGTAGGAAAATTACAATGGTATCAGAGCATAAGTCTTGGCTCAGTCGTGGGGGAAATCTTCCATGACCATAGAAGAAAAGCAAAACATTACCTACAAGAGGCACAGATACAAAAGTCAAGAGAGGGAATTGGAGATCACACCTAATACCGAAACCACAAAATAGGAGGTAGTGGAAGCAAACATGGTGGAACCAGCAAGCAAAGAGAAGGCAGCGTTCAATAGCCTCTTGAAGGCTTTGAATGACTTGGCAAAAGAGCAAAAAGAAATGTTGGAGGAGATTAAGGACCAAAACCATGACACGAGTGTCCACCAGGATTTCATGTTCGAGGAGACCTCAGGGGCTTTCCACCAATACGACCATCATTCTCCCCTGACTCACCCATGCGCTTTTAGTGGGCCAACCAGAACCACATTGCCCACAATTTTACCTTCAAGATTTGGGGAGCAGTGTGGGCAGGACGAGATGCCCATGGGGGAGTATTTTCGGGAATGGCAGTCGATGGAGGAGTTTCAAGCTGCATTGAGTTTCCAGGATTTCTTCTAGCTCAAGTAGAATAATAAAGGCAAGGGTGCAAGACGTTCAGGCACGGAGAACTCGGAGTTGTGGCGTACTATTGGGAGGATGTATCTCCCCACATTTAATGGCTCACCCAAGTGCACGGCCAGGCCATGGGCGGAGAAGTTAGATACATATTTTCAGCTTAGCCGGATGAGTGAGGTGGAAGCCATTAAAATGGCTACCTTGCACTTGGAGGGGGAGGCACACGATTGGTGGTTCCATGGGTTGACCACACTAGGGCATGTCAGCATGACTTCTAATGACGACTTCACACTGAGGGTTGTGGAGCACTTTGACAGGAGGATCTGAAGGCAAACTTCAGAGAGTTGACCCAACTCAAGCAGACAAGAAACCTCAATCATTACATAATAGATTTCTTGAGGGTGTCTGTAATGGTGTCGGATTTATCAGATGCTAGGAGGGTCTACACCTTCGTGGAAGGGTTTGGTTGAGCCCTTACATGGGCTAGTGAGGGCAAGCAGGGCCACCACTCTACAAGAGGCAGTGAAACGCACTCAGGATTTTCAAGACACAATTCCCAAGAGCAGAGCACCAGTTCCACCACGAACTCCTTTCCCACAAAGGAGCCAAGACACTAGACCCCCACTGCAGAGATATGTTCAAGGGCATGGGCAGCTGGACGATGAGACCAAGAGAGACCTTCATAGGAGGAAGTTGTGATTCACTTGCAGGAGCTATGGGCACCTTGGCATAGGTGTACCAAGGGCAAGGCCCATTATATAGAGGTGTTTTCTGACAACGAGCCGGAGGATGGTGTAGAGCAGGAAGATGATGTAGGAGGTGGTGAGTTGTAGACCATTGGAGGTAGTGGAGGAGAAGCACCACCCCCACCTGATGGAGACCTCTTTAGACCTGCTAGAGGGGTCATCACTTCACTGAGGGGAGTTCCCAAGTATCTCACGCTGAGGATCAAAGGCACAGTGAAGGAACAGCGTGTAGCAGTCTTGGTGGACAATGGGGCAACCCACAGCTTTATTGATGCACATATGGTGGAGAAAATAGGTATACAGACTGAGAGCTTTGAGGAGTTTCCAATCTTGGTGCCAAGAGATCGAACCATGCAGTGCACCAGGTATGTCCCTAGTCTGACAGTGACTATGGGGAATTATTCTATGACCGGTCACTTCTTTATGGTCAATGTTCTGGACGCCAACATAGTCATGTGTGTCCAGTGGCTCTCCTCCTTGGGATGAATCACTACAAACTGGAGGAAACTGGAAATAGATTTCATGGGGCAAGATGTTAAAATCTGAAAGTTCTATGCAAAAATTTAAAAATTATTTGCAGAAACTTGAAAGTTCTATGCAGAAAACTGAATGTACCTGCAAAAAATTGAATGTACTTTGTAGAAAATTGAATGGAACTAAATGTACTTTGCATCAAGTTGAATGTACTTTGTAGAAAGTTGAATGTACTTTGCAAAAAGTTGAATGTACTTGCAGAATGTTCTATGTTGTTACAATTACTTAGAATGCAGATTTCTTCTTCACAACTTCTCAAATCAGCAATTGTAGATAGAACATAAACTTAAGGATCATATGAAGACAGCCAAGCACAGATATGAGTCACTAAAAGTTAGGTCCAATGACCAAGGCAAAACTCACAAGGGGAAAACCCAAATGATTCTTCTTCTATTAGATTTCTTCAATTGTTCAGCAGAGTATAGAGAGAGAGAGAGAATGTGAATGAATAAAGTCAACAATGTTTGATCAACTTGTAGTTGAAGTTCTCTTGCCCTTTGCTTGAAGATCTTCTCCTTCTCTTGATTAGATCTTGTCCTTCACACTTGCTCAATCTCTTCCCTTGCTCTTACTATTCACTTGCTCTCACACTTCTCTTGCACACACTCAACTCTAGCTCTCCTTCACAATGAACGTGCTACTCTCAACTCTCACTTTGTTAAAATTGGAAGCTGATATTTTTCATGGATTTCTCTCATCGAGAGGTGTAGGATTGATCTAAAGACCATCCAATTCTGATATGTATTCATGGAGATATGAATTTATTTGTGTTATGTGACAATTTGTCAATGTCGGCCAGCGACCAAATTATCCCCACTTGTCCTCCACGTTTATTATAAATAGAGGTGGCCTTCATGTCATTTAGACACACTCACACTCTTGTGATCTCTCTCTTCATTCTGTTTTGGGTTTTGATGAAGGAGAGATCTAGAGGGAGTGCCTTAGGCTCTACGCTGCCCTAATGAAGAAGCCTTAACGTTGTCATGGAGGACAGCCCTTAACTCAGTCATGAAGAAGCCCTAACATTGTCATGGAAAAGGCTTAACGCAGTCATGGAGGAGAAGACCTAGACGTTGTTTAAAGAGACCTATTCACTGCCCTAAGACATCTAGATGCAAGCGTTATGGACGTCGTCTTGGAGGAGGATTATTTCATTGAAGAGAAGCACCTACGCTGCCCTAAAGGAGGCTCCTACGCAGTCCTAGGAGAGGCTTTAATGCAAGTAAGGAGATGCCCTAGGTGCAGTCATAAACTCGGATGTGTGGAGCAGAAATACCCTCGGATAAGGATGCAGCAGGGAGTGAAGTTTGGGCTCAATACATTCTTGGAATGGATTTGACTTCTTGTTGACAACCTCGGCATCAATGATACGTTAACCTCGCATGACAAGGAGCAGTATCCTCTTTCGACATACCTATGATCTGAAGATGGTGTTCTCGGACGAATGGAGCAAAGAAGGTTGATGATAATCTCGGCATATGTCTAGGCAGCATACTTGTAGGTGTTGTCTTGTCTCAACTTCAAACGGATGGAGCAAAAAGGCCTTAAGACTTGTAACAGTAATCTCCTAAAGATGTTATTACAGTATCAGCATAGCTACAAACTTGGGTGTAGGATCTCAGTGACTAGGTGCAGTCATGGATGGAGCAGAGATCCGTATTATAGAGGACAGTTTAGGATGTCCTTCTCGAAGGTTGAAAATCTCGGATGAGGTACAGTAAGGTACCTTTGTTACAGCATAGTGATGAAGTGCAGCATAGTGATGATGAGTGCAGCATAGTGATGAAGTGCATTACAGTGATTGAAGTGCAGCATAGTGATAATGGGTGCGCATAGTGATGATGGATGCAGCGTGGTGATGGAATCACCTTGTTGAATCTGTTGAAGAATAACATCTGATAAGTGTGCCTTCACCTGAGTTCAGATTGGCAGTCCTTGTCATCAGAATTATTGTGTCATCTTCATGGTGAAGATATCAGATGTCTGATCTTCTATCTTCTCAAGTCAAAATGTTGACTTCGTATATATATGTATTATTTCTCTCTCTCTCTCTGTTGAACTATTGACAACATAAGAAGATTTGATCAAGGGTTTCCCCACATTGGGGTTTGTCCTTTGCTGGCGCCACATCTTGTGTCCTCTTGTGTTGGCTTGTTTTCTGATGTTTCTGTTTATGTTCTATCTACACTTTACTATCATGCTGATGTGATTGCTAATCTAGAATTGATATAGAGCTAAATGGAAAAATTGAAGTAAATTGCTCTAAGCATAGAACATACCTAAAATTAACACACTTGCTCTTGCTTAAATAGATGAGAAATGAGAGGAGTTACAAAATGAATTCATTCCTTGAGCCAATAATAGGATAATTGAATTCCATGAGGGAGGAGTTATTTGAGAAGTGTAACTCATCCCAAGAATAGAAAGAGAGGTAAACTTGTTTTGAGGAGTTACAATTCGAATTAGGGAGAGACAGAGTTACACTTAGACATAAGAGAATATTTGGTGAGAGTTACAAATCGAATTGCATGAGAGAGTTACAAATGCATTTAATGGGGAGTTACATTTTTGCCATACATTGAATTAGAGAGGGAGAGTTACATTCTCTTAAGTGTGGGGTTACTATTTTATTCCAAAAGAGAGGTTCGATTTTCCAATTAAGATATTCTCAATTTAATTTATTTACTCCATGAGAATTCGTTTTTATTAATCCATTAAAGGTAAATGACTATAGACTATTTTATAAATAATAGTATCATAATAATAATAATACTAGTAAGGATAAAAATATTAATTCTTGACTTGTATAATCATGATTGATTTGATTTTAAAGTGGATTCCATATGTCGAGATCATCCTTGATAATTCAGACAACTTTCCATCTTTCGAAATCACTTCCAAATTGAGATGTGACTTACTATTTTTGGAAACTCGTATTAGAATTGTCAGAAATGAAATTTTATTATAGGTGGTTCAAACATAACTAAAAGATATGACTTCTTTTAGGAAAAAGTCATCCCTGAGCTGCCAAACTTTAACACCAGATGGGAAGTTGGTGTTGTTGAGAGGGATGCATTCATACCCACCATAAATGGTATCAGCACATCAAATGGAGGTTGATTTACAACATGAGGGCATAGAGTGGGTAGTGGAACTCAAGATTACAAAGGTAGGTGCTTAGCCAAAGCCAGTACACCCAGACATCCAGGAGATATTGGACAAGTCCCCAACAGTTTTTGGAGACATTCCTCCAAGAAGGCCCCCTGACAGGGGATTTGAGCACATGATTGAGATAGAGGAGGGTGTGCATATCGCGATCACCACTCCATACCGACATCCCAAGGCTTACTAGGATGAGATTGAACATGCCATGCATGAGTTGTTGACCTTGGGGCAAATTAGACCTAGTTTGAGTCCCTTCGCTTCTTCAGTTGTGTTGGTGAAGAAGAAGGATGGGACCCTTCGCATGTGTATTGACTAGTGGGCCTTGAATAAGAAGATGTTAAAGAACCGGTACCAGATCCCACACATAGATGAGCTGATGGACGAGCTTAGAGGCTAAATACTTCTCTAAGATTGATTTGTGCTCGAGGTACCACCAAATCAGAGTTCAGGAGCAAGACATCCCAAAGACAGCTTTTCGGTGCCATTATGGGCATTTTGAGTTCTTGGTGATGCCCTTTGGGCTAACCAATGCCCCAATGACTTTCCAATCTTGCATGAACCACATGTTCTGCAAGCAGCTTTGCAGGCTAGTGTTGGTGTTATTTGATGACATCCTGATCTAGCAAGACTTGGGAGGAGTACTTGAGGCATTTGGAGAGGTGCTTCGTATCCTTGAGGAGCAGCAGTTGTACGACAAGGTGTCCAAATGTGAGTTTGGATTAACAGAGATGTTATACCTTGGCCACGTGATTGGGGAGGATGGAGTGAGAGTGCACCAAGAGAAGATCAAGGCCATATTGGATTGGCCCACACCCAGGAGTGTGACCGAGCTACCTAGATTTTTGGGCATTTGCACCTATTACAAGAAGTTCGAGAGGGGTTTTTGTTGAAGAATGTTAGTAGTGTCGGTCTTCATAATTGTCATTATTTATAAAAAGAAATTTTTTATTAACTTATTAAAGCATGGGCTTCATGCTTGGGTCAATGGTCAATAGGTCAAAGCACCCATTGAGTGCTAGAAGAATTTTGTTTAAGTCAAAGTAAAATTTATTATGTAAGAAACCCTTTTTGGGTTCATGGTGTCAAAGATAAAAGTCTATGTTGTCATGTCAAAACCTCCTCCATCAAGTCACCTTGCAAGTTGGCCTCGAAATTGATCCACTACAAGTCGGCTTCCACTAGTACTTATGCCAGCTCAATATATAGGCAGCAACGACTATATATACCGATGTGAACTCGACCCAATGAAAAAGAAGTCAAGAAATTCGGATGGATTACAGACAACGAAGAACATTACAGGACAGTGAAGTTTGGGTTACAGATATCATTGCAGGAACGAAGCTTTGAGTACCATTGCAGGACAGTGAAGTTTGGGTTGCAGGTATCATTGCAAAACAACAAAGTTGCAGGTGTCATTGCAAAAACGAGACTCTATGTGACTACAAGATAGAGATTGTATGTGACTACAGGACCGAGGCTCCATATGATTACAAGACTGAGCCTTCATATGACTACAAGACTGAATGATAAGATGTGATTATCTCTGAGCAAGGCTGACTTGATGGATGAAAGGTGTTATTGGTCTAGGTGTCAAGGGTCTTGGTCTATCTCATCTTGATTTACTAGTGAAAAGTTTGGAATGGGTTTTCCCCTAGAGAGGGGTTTTGCCCTGGCTGTGTGCCTATATCTTGTGTCCCTTGTCATGATCTTCATTGTTTTGGCATTTGTCTTTATGAAAGAAACATAATGAATTATAAGAAAACTAATAAGAAGAAAAAAGTAACCACAAGCAAATGTCAAAGTCGAAGAGAAATCTATCTAAAGAATCTTATCACCATGATGCCCTTGATTTCTCAACATGGTATCAGAGCTTGGTTTGTCAGTGTAAGGGTAGAAAAAAGATCAACAAAGGTTAAAAGGTATGAAAAAGAACCCAAATATCTAAGGTCGAGCTCCTAGTAATAGGAAAAAAACCAAGCTCTAGGCACATATATCAACCCTCACCTCAATAACTAAACTGCAGACCTGTAGGAGCGAAGAATTTTTGAAAGGATTTGTTCTAAAAGATCCGAAATCTAATCTATTAAGGCAAGCAGACAATTCTGATAAAAGGATCAAAGGTCTCATACAAGGCTACAAGGATCCAAATTCTTTATCGCTTCTGAGATCCGAAATAAAATTTGGAGTAAAGGCTCGACAACACTACATATGAAGAACCATCAAAGATAGTTCCATAAACGAATAAAGACAACACTTTAATAAAATTGAAGTATAGGAAGAGTTCCATTCTAAGATCCATCTAAAATTACAGTTCAGTGATGAAATTTGTATTGGAGCCTATCAATTCAACAACAATAAAAAGCCTTAAGACGAGTTTATAACATAAGGCTACAGAAAGAAGTTTTGTACATCTACAACAGTCAACAATCATTGGAAGACCTTATTCGTTGAAGAAATTCATGATAAAAGCAATCTATTACACTATCGTTGATATGTCAAATTTGAATAATGGTTGTGGCACGAGTTATGTCTCCTTCAAGAAAATCATAACCAGTCTATCTTAGGCCTACTTTAAAAGGCATGTCACGAAGCAAGAGGAGTTTCGTGAAATAGAAGTCACTCGTTGTGGAAGTAGAATAAGGCTTTATGGTATAGGATCCATAAATGTATTGAGAATTTGAGCATTCATAGATAGAGTGACCATATATAATACACAATCCAAGAAGACAGTAAGCCAACTGTTAAATTATGGTATGTTCTATGCTTAGAGCAATTTACTTCTTTTTATTATTATTATCCACAGATTAGCAATCACATGTATAGTAAGTAAAGTGCAGATAGAACATTAAATGATCGATAGATAACAAACCAAGACACAAGACACCAGATGTGGTGGCCAGTTAGGGACAAACCCCAATATGGGGAAACCCTTTGATCAAATCTTCTTTTATCTTCAATAATTCAGCAAAGAGAAATAGTACAAAAATCTGATTTATATCATCAGTAGCAAACCCTAGATCAGCGGCATTAGCATCATTGGCATCACCAGCATCAGTATCATCGGCATCACCGGCATCAGTATCATCGGCATCACCGGCATCATCGGCATCACCAGCATCACTGGCATCACCATCATCGGCATCACCAGCATCATCGACATCACCGGCATCACTGGCATCACCAGCATCACCGGCATTAGCATCATCGGCATCACCAACATCATCAACATCACCGGCATCGGCATCACCAGCATCATCAGCATCAGCATCATCGGCATCACCGGCATCACTAGCATCACCGGCATTAGCATCATTGGCATCATCGGCATCATCGGCATCATTGACATCAACATCATCGGCATCATCGACATCACCGACATCAGCATCATTGCCATCACCAACATCATCGGCATCACCGACATCAACATCATCGGCATCACCGGCATCAACATCATCGACATCACTGGCATCACCCATATTTCCAAGGAGAGTCAACTTCACCTACTGCGCAGTTCTGAGAGAGAGAGATGTGATGAGATGTGTGTGTACAAATGAGGAAAAGACCTCCTGTATTTATATACAAATGTTGATGATTGAATAGATGCGACTGTTGGGCTTCTGAGCCTACATGAGTTGTTGGTCGGCTTGATAATTATTCCATAATCAAAATAAATTCATATCTCCATAAATACTTA
>APFE030444429.1:15334-25467 GCA_000404065.3 Pinus taeda | reverse complement strand
ACTGAAGGGACACGTCTATTTGAAGTGAGGCCGACTTGTATGACTAAGTGTAGGTCGGCTCACTGCTAGGAATAATTTCCTTAACTTAAAAATTCAATATCTCACAAACTATTGGGACTTTTGGGGCAAATAAAGGCTCATTAGAAAGAGGAAAAAATCCTCTTTAAGATGGTCTAGGATCCATTTTGAAAGGATACCTCCAAGGTGTCCAAAATAATTTTTCTTTGTGACTCTACTTAAATTTTATGCATAAAAAGTTTGGGACAACATGAGGAATGTTTGGGACAGTGTGGCTTCTTCATTGTTATCAATATAATCATAGGGTCATAAAGTCATTATGTAGGAGTGCAATATCCATGTAGCTTGACGCATGAACAATGTCATCATATACTAGTGCAGTCATAGTGCAACATCATTAGGAAAACTCCAAAATCATCTTCCAACCATCAAATGATCTCCAACCATGTTATCAAGACCTCATCAAGTTCCATCATCAATTGTGGTCATTCATCAAGAATATGACATCATCAAATGTAGTCCTCCATATGTCATGGAGGGCTTCTAAATACTTGGCACTTGCACTTCTTAAGACTTCCTCATTAGTAACTTGAAATATTAATTGATGACATTCTTATCAAACAAGAGTTACAACATCATCATATGGAACCAACCATCTATTGTCAACCTTATCATCTCATTCTAGGGTTTCATGATGTTCATTAGGCATATCAAGAATATTTTCCATCTCAGCCAATGCCATATTTACATCAATGACAACATTAATTAACAGAGTGTGCTAGAACTCTTCATAGTTCACATCATTTTGAGATCTTCCATGTACTTGTATATGTATGTAAATATGAATATCTCCCTAGTTAAGAGGTTGTGTTGAAGAATGTAACTAGTGTCGGTCTTCATAATTGTCATTATTTATAAAAAGAAAATTTTTATTGACTTATTAAAGCATGGGTTTCATGCTTCGATCAATGGTCAATAGATCAAAGCATCCATTGAGTGCTATAGAAATTTTGTTTAAGTCAAAGTCAAATTTATTTGTAAGAAACCCTTCTTGGGTTCATGGTGTCAAAGATAAAAATCTATTTTGTCATGTCGAAACCTCCTCCATCAAGTCACCTTGCAAGTCGGCCTCAAAATTGATCCACTACAAGTTGGCCTCCACTAGTACTTATGTCGACTCAATATATAGGCAGCAATGACTATATACACCCGTGTGAACTCAACCCAATGAAAAAGAAGTCAAGAAATTCGGATAGATTACAGAGAAGAACGAAGTTTTGAGTATCATTGCAGGACAGCGAAGTTTGGGTTGCAAGTGTCATTGCAGAATAGTGAAGATGTAGGTATCATTGCAGCATCGAGACTCTATGTGACTACAGGATAGAGATTGTATGTGACTACAGGATCGAGGCTCCATATAATTACAAGCCTTCATATGAATACAAGACCAAATGGTATGATGTGATTATCTCTAAGCAAGGCTGACTTGATGGATGAAAGGTGTTATTGGTCTAGGTGTGAAGGGTCTTGGTCTATCTCATTTTGATTTACTAGTGATGAGTTTGGACTGGGTTTTCCCTTAGAGAGGGGTTTTCCCTTAGAGAAGGGTTTTTCCCTAACTGTGTACCTATATCTTGTGTCCCTTGTTGTGATATTCATTGTTTTGGCATTTGTCTTGATGAAAGAAACATAATAAATTATAAGAAAATTAATAAGAGGAAAAGAGTAATCACAAGAAAATGTCAAAGTCTAAGAGAAATCTATCTAAAGAATCTTATCACCATGATGCCCTTGATTTCTCAACGGTTTTCAGAGTTGACAACACCCCTCACGAATCTGACCAAGAAAGGTGCATTCGAGTGGACTGATGTAGCGCAAGAGGCCTTTGAGCACCTCAAGAGAGTCATGTGCAGTTGCCTAGTGCTAGCGCTGCCAGATTTCACGCAACCTTTTGTTTTGGAGTGTGATGTGTCCGGTGAGTGCGTTGAAGTTGTTTTGATGCAGGGTGGGCACCCCATAGCATTTGAGAGTCGGAAACTCCTTAGTCATGAAAGGCTCTATTCTATATAGGACAAGGAGATGTTGTTGATCATGCATGCGTTGGCCAAATTCCGACAATATTTGGTTGTTAACAAGTTCAGGGTGAAGACTGATCACAACAGTGTTCGGTTCTTTTTGGAGCAAAGAGAGCTCAACAAGACGCAGTAGAAGTGGGTCAGTAAGATCCAGGCCTACAATTTTGATATAGAGTATGTCAAGGGTAAGCGGAATATAGTAGTTGATGCTTTATCCAAGAATCCCACGACATTATCCCTTATGAGTAACTGCCAGGATTGGAGGGTGCAATTGTTGGTGGAGTACTCTAAGGACAGACAAGCTTGCGAGATCTTAGATGGCACTCATGCGGATGATAGGGTCCGGGTGATTTATTACAAGGGGAGGACCCATTTGGTACCTGGTTCATAGTTGAGGGAAAGGATCATGCAAGCTACGCATGATTCTCCACTAGCAAGACATCAGAATTTCCTCAAGACATACTGAGCTATCCAAGAGCGTTTCACGTGGAGGGGCCTTAAGGAGAATGTTTTGAGGCACGTGCAGCAGTATGATACTTGTCAAAGGAACAAGGGGATTAGACACGCCACATAGATTTATTGCAGCCCCTCCCTATTCCTGAGAGGAAATGGGAGAGTATATCTATGGACTTCATTATAGGGTTGCTAGCAGTACAGAGGCGGGATTGCATATATGTGGTGATCGACCAACTGACCAAGTATGCCCATTTATTTGCTATACCTTCCCGGTTATCAACTTCACTAGTGGTCGAGTTGTTTTTTCGGGAGGTTTTCAAGCTGCATGGTCTCCCCAAGGCCATAGTGAGTGACAGGGACAACAGATTTATGGGAGGGTTCTAGTAGGAGTTGTTTCAGTTAGTGGGGACAAAGCTCACACCCAACCCCAGCTACCACCCACAAATTGATGGTCAGACTGAGATCGTGAACAAGTGGTTGGATGGGTACTTACGCAATTACGTGACCATGCAACAACATGCATGGGTGAAGTGGCTTCACCTTCAAGAGTACTGCTACAACACCACGTTCCACATGTTGATAGGTATGTCTCCATTATGTGCTCTATATGGTTATGATGCTCTAAAGTTTGTTGATTTGGTGTTTGGAGACAACAGGGCCCCAGGGGCCAAAGATTGGGTACAAGGGAACCAAGACATCCTTAGGGCTCTCAACGATAATTTACAGACATCCCATAATCAACAGAGGATCTATGCAGACATGCACAAGGTCGAGAGCCATTTTGAGGTTGGGGACTTAGTCTTTCTGAGGCTCCAACCATACAGGCAATCCACTCTGAAGCAAAAGGGAGCTAAGAAGGTCAAACCACGTTTCTATGGGCCTTACAAGGTGACCAGGCAGGTTGGAGAGGTGGTCTATGAGTTAGAGCTCCCACCTGGGAGCAAGGTGCACAGTGTATTTCATGTCTCATGCTTGAAAAAGGCCTTGGGGCAGCAGGTGAGAGCAGCTACCGATCTACCACCTTTGGATGATGAGGGGCATTTGGTGCTAGTACCAAAGGCAATTTTGGAGGTGAGAGAGAGAAGGCTCAGAAACAGGACCGTTCAGGTGTTTCTGGTGAAGTGGAAAGATTTGTGAGAGGAGGATGCCACTTGGGAAGGGGAACAGGTACTCTAGCACCCATCATTACAGTTGCTTGGGGACAAGCAACATCTAAGCGGGGAGTACTGTGATGTTCCTACTTAGCAGTTTTGCTAAGTAGTCATAATTTTTGCACAATTTTGAGTTTTGCTAAGGACTTAGGAAAAGTGGGTTAGGAGTGCCCCACTTTTCAATTTTGGCTAAGCAGGGCTCCAACATAAGAGAAGGAAGGCAAATCAAAACTTTAGTGTATGGTAGGGGCCACCCCAAGAGGAATACGCACCCCTTGGAGCAACACGCACTTATGGAGAGAGAGAGACAAGAAGGGGGTCGATGTATGAGACCCATATGGAGAGAGAAGGGGCTCAAGGATAAATAGAGGAGGAGACATCATTTTGGGGCTTTTGATCATTTGACAATCGAACTCTCTTGTAAACTTGAGCTATTGAGCTAAGTCTACAAAGTGTTGTTCGGCACATGAGATTTCCGAGGGGAGATCTGTTGATTTGGGGTAGCATCGGATGTGCTCTAGCCACGAAATTTGGTGGAGAGGTTGGGGCACATGAGATCTCCAATACCCAGAAAGAGTTTGGGCAGATTCTAAACAGTTTAGGAGATATTAAAATAATTAATATTTTTAATGGAGTCCCTAAGTTTAAACTTACGGAAATTAAAATATTAATGTGGATTTATATAAAATTGTGTTAGAATGGTCCAAAAGACATGGATCAAGCCAGATCTAATCTTAGCCATCGATTAGGGACTTAATCTCAGTTGTTGATATGTCAACGAGAAAAATATAAGAGGAGGCTTGAGGGTCACTTGGAGAGCACACCAGATGATCAGTCATTCTATTCTCTAGAGCGGGGTTTGCTAAGAGAGATAGAATCAATGATCGAAGTTGCAATTGGGGGGCAGTGAGTACAGAGAGACAAAGAGGCAGAGATAGTGCCAGGAGATCAGTGCAAGAGCCAGAGAGAGTGACGTAGTAGCAGCCAGGGCTCACACAGGGCCACGCAGAGACAGCCAGGAGTTGCGCAATGCTTCAGAGAGGCAAGCGTTGCTGACGCAGAGGGCCAGAAGGCTGACCCAGGGCATCCTGACGCTGACGCAGACCCATTCAGGGTGACGCAGGGCCAGCGCTAGGCAGAGAGAGGCTTACGCTGGGGTTTCTAGGGCTGAGGAGCTGCCAGAGGGTTTATCCGGGGTTTCAGCTGGGACATTTGTCTCAGACTAAGAGGCACTACTGCCAAGGACATTCTCTGTTGGGTAAGCCGGATTTGGCACCCATATTGTACTCTGAAATTACTTAATAAGAAAACCCTCAAATAGTTGCACCGGTTTTCCGAAGTTGGGTTTTTCCGAGGACATTGGTCCAAAAATAACGGTCTCATTTTGTGTGCTTGTTTCTGTTTCCTTCAGTTGATGATCTGTAATATGTTGAGCATCCACTAGGGTTTATTTTCAGTATTTACATTGTAAATAACTTGTTAAGTAACGGAACAAGTAGGCAGGAATAAATCAATAAAGTGCATGGAGGGTTTCTACCTAGTAGACTTAGAAACTTCAACAAGATCTCACCTCCTTCTTCGATGGACTTTGGGTGCCACCCTAGGGGAGCCATTGCTAGACTTAGGAGTTGTTCCAGGAGATTCTACAAGGGAAATTCGATTTATCTTTGGAGCAAACTAGGCGCAGAAGGGGCACACACATTCTTGGAAAAGATAGCTTCAGTACAGAGTTGGTTTCGGGCTTTTAGGAGCATATTGCCTTGGTATTTTGCAGTGTTTTTGTAGCGGTTTGGAGGGTTGATTGGGTGGCTATCCCTCATGCCAAATTTCTTTCTTTCTAGGCATGTGCAGAGATGGTCTAGTTGGCCTAGGTAGTCACTTGAGGAGCAAGGTTGTTGTGGGAGGCTTGGCCGGGGTTGAGGCAAAGTTTTGCTAGGAGCTATAAGGAGAATTCTTTGAGGAATTTCTCAACATTTTGGAGGTCTTTTGGGCAGTGGATTCACACGGGGTGCGAATA
The DNA here is from genome assembly GCA_000404065.3 of Pinus taeda. Taxonomy (NCBI): domain Eukaryota; kingdom Viridiplantae; phylum Streptophyta; class Pinopsida; order Pinales; family Pinaceae; genus Pinus; species Pinus taeda. Next base: position 19,750 of record APFE030444429.1, on the reverse strand, counting down.
CCCAACTAGAGGAGGAAATCGCACTATTTGGGGCATTTTCGGGACATTGGAACAAGGCCCAACCCTTTCTAGGTCTTTGTGGGTTTTGTGAGGAGAGCCCATGGTTAATTTTACAGAATTTTCTAAACACTCTAAAGGGGTCAAACTCCAGTTCCTTTCCAGCTAGCAGCGGCAAAAATTTTGGGCCAGCGCATGGATTCAAGGAGGATTACTTCCTAGCATCCAGGCAACACATTTTATCACTTGGGACTTGTCTAGCTTGCTTTTGCAAGCCTAGGTGCACATATTTTATACATATATTGTACTCTCCTTGATTTGATAATAAAATGGCTCAGCTTGGCACAGATTTTGGGAAAATGATGGTTGTCTAATTGTATGTTTGAATTTTGTGTTGCATGTTGGTATTTTGCTTGTTTATCACTGTTAATTTCATAGTAGGAATATTACACTTTTACTAAGAGTATTCCTTGAATTGCTTCTATACAATCATCCTCTCATTGATTTTCTTAAATAGTGGGAGGTGATTTCACCAAATAGAAGCTCTACATTTTAAATCAAGTAGGGAAATACCAGCCTTCATATTTCCAAAGTAGTCATAAGCTAGGAAATATTTTCCTATCCCGAGATGCCAAGCCTTAGCCTCCTGTCCAGATTTAACTTCGCCATCGGGTGTAGGTGGCTTTGCCTTTCGGAATTTTCCCTGCCAATTATCTCTAAGAGGCCTCTTCCTCCTATGACTACTAGTTAAAGATTTTGGGTCTTAATGAGTCTTCATGTATATGACTCACTAATAGAAGATTCCCATGGTGATGGTTTTTAGGTTCCTTCTCGAGAGGTTCTTATTGCACTATGGCGCCTCCTATGACAATGACTTTTTGAGCTGTTCCTTCTCCCACCAACATTATTTGGGTCCATGATGTAGTTACCTTTGTATTTCTGTCAAACTTTGAAGCATGGTTGCATTTAGGTAGTTCTGTTCTGATATTTGATTAGTCTTTAATTGCCTCCTCTACAGCTTTGAAGTTCCACCCTCAACCACCTTGTGGTCTGTGCAACATTTAGAGGAGTTTCTTGCTTTCTGCATCATTGGACTCTCTTTCCACATTCCCAAACTGCAAACGTCCACCCATGGCACCTTCTTCGAAATCATAAGGGCTTTGTACATCCTCCATGATGACAATTTCTTGGTCTTATCCAATACCAAGGCTGCATTATCTTAATTACCTTGGGATAACATAAGTGTCTTTCCAATCACTGAACCTTCTCCTCTAAAAGAGCTTTCCATCACTATAAATTTGCTCAATTTGGATATCAAAACCAAATGTTACAGACTCTAAAAGATAACTTTCTGTTATGACTTCTATGATTCTGTTATAGCTTTTAATACCCATATTGAAGAGCAGGAATTGTGCACAACAACCATTCTATTAGACAACAACAAAATTATCATCATAGTGATTTTATTGTCTTCTTGAGCTAGCTTGTGATAATCAAATGCAATACAAAATAAGTGCTTTCCCCACTTTGCCGTTGTTAAATTAAGGAATTTTTTCATGGGGTTTGAATTCTCAAGGAACACTGTAAGAGTCAATGGAGCAACATCCCCATTTGTAAGGCAAGCCGATGGTAGCCCCCTCATTTTTATTTTTTAGTAAATCTTTCATTGATTCAGTGCAATTTCTTCACACTGAACCCCACTGATCTGCATTTTATTGTTAACTCAGGGCCTTATGGATTCAAAGTTCAAACCATTTTCCTTTGCATTTATAGGCCACAACTGTCACGTGTTGTCTTCTCACTTGTTGTGTGAGATCCCTTCAATACTTTCCAATTCCCGTGGACCAAATATATCAGGGTGGTCTCATCCTTGTTCTCTTCAAGCTAGTCCATGTTACGAAGGTCAAAAGACCATGTGGAACACTATACATGTCAGTAACATCAATCCCAATGGCCCTCGCACAAATTCCTAGTAGCCTTTCTATGGACCTCAAGCCTTATTTTACCTACGAGTCCTTCAACATGGCACACTTTCCTTGAGTGATGGGATAGTAAGACCCTAGTCAATGGTGTAATCAAGCCTCTCCTTGGCCATCGCACATTTCATTATGTCACAATCATTTGCACTACAAGGAGACCCCCCTCCTCTCCTGCAAACTGCATTTTGGGTCGCTGATCTCTTTCAGACAGGTGAAGCCTTAGAAATTTATAGAAAAATAAGACCTCCCCACTTGCATCGCATACAAAATGTCTCAAAAGACATGGACAATCGATCTTGTTCAAGTGAGTGGAACATCAACTAATGCATCCCCATCCCACACACTCCCAACCATAGGACAGGTAGCTACCAAATAGTTTATTAAAGCCCCCAATCCTTAAAGACAATTTGGGTTTAAAATTTTAAATACATGCATAGTTACAATAACAAAAATGAAATGTAATCAAACAAGGATGGATCAAAGGATTTCATGGAAACAAAATGTTCATTATAAGAATTAAACATACTCACACATAGCACGCAAAATCATACATTTCCATAGAAGTAAATAGCAAACAATTGCAGATTCATAATCAAGAGAGAACACTTATATTTTAACAAACAAAAGACAAAGAAACTGGTTGAGTTCAAGCAATTTTCCATCCAACCTAGGCATTCAATGCAAATGCCACACCCAAGCTGGGCTATGTGGCTACCAAGGGAAAGCAACCAAGATACAGGCCTCTAGCTCTCTCAACCTTACCAATTGCTCTCATGGGTCGACCAATCTACTCGCTATAAAGCATTCCAGGCATCTCATCCAGCCATGGTTCTCTTCCCACCCTACACAGCACAAGGAAAGGTATCTCTTTCTTTGCTTGATAGTCCCTCACACATATTTTTTCCTTCCAATGCTCTTCAATGCAGACAAAAAGAGTCAATCTACTAAAAGTTTTATGGGAATTTCCTAGATGAATAAAACTTGGCTCCCAAGGGGGGCAATGAGCAGCAATAACTAGTGGGTGAAGGCTTCCTAACTTGCACATCCTCTATGCTCACCTATAGCCATCTATCTCACATTAAAAGGTCTACAGATTCTTCTTTCACGTTACTGATTTGGTCAATTTGCAAGTCATTTGATGGTTAGCCAAGGAAAATGTAACATCAGAGCATAAAACGTTAACATAAGAATCACAGAATGAATGTCAATGAGAGAGTTGAGGGATGGTTGACTTTCCTTCTACCAGGAGAATGAAGTACTCTTACATCTCTCCCATGATAAATGCACTCTACCCCTGCTAAGAGAACCGCATGACATAGACTTCCTCACCAACTTCTACATGCATACAATGATTGGTTTTCTAAGTCAATGGAAGTGGATGGGTTTGTTGTCACACAAAGTGTCTAGGCACCGCGACAACGCTCAGAGTAAGGGTTGTCACTCTAATCCTTACTCACTCCATTTAGACTCTCTCCTAGACAAGTCAAGGGGGGTAGTCCCTAGGGGTAAATGAATGAAGGAAACCTGTGGAACACAGTCTCTAAGAGACTTAAGGCTGAATAACTTCATGAAAATGAGACAAGTTCTGATTAACTGAGATGAATAAGACACAACCACAAGATAGAAATGATTTTTTAGACCAGTGCCTTAGATGTTCAATTAACCATGAACCTACTTGAAAAAACACAATTATTCAGAAGAAACGACGATCTTAACATGCAAAATAGTATAGCAATTAAGTTCCGAAAGATCTAAATACCATGAAATCCACATGCTAAGCAATTCAAAATGCTAGAATTTAAATGATTTTTCTTTAATGACCCATATCTAGAAAAATTTATCATTCTCCTATAGTCAAACTTTAGAGGCGATTTAAAAGATTTAAGCGTGTTTGACTATAGAGAAATGAAAATATCAATACCACACAATTTTCCTTTTAAATTTTACCTTTAACACAAAAAGACACCAAGAAGGAACTTTAGATTAATAATTTAATTATTCCTTAAGCAAATTTAATGTGTTAAGCTTATGAAGCAAATTTATTATGGTAAATGCTCAATTAAATTTTTTAATGTGACAAATATAAAAAATCAAAAAGACTTAATGAATTAAATTTTTAATTGGCCAAAGGCCACATAAAAATTTAAATTTTTTGATGTGAAAGCACAAAGTCCTCTTTTGATTTAAGTCTCTAGGAGTATCAAAGTCACATTAAAAAAATGAAATTTTTTGAACTTTTTAGTTTTTATTATATGCAAAATCGAAATGTCATAAAAATAAAATAAAAATAAAAAATAAAAAACAAACAAACAAACAAAAAAACAAAAAAACAAAAAACAAAAAAGTAAAACAAAATGAAATTCAAAATAGATAAAAATTAAATCAAAGTAAAAAAAATAATAATAATAATAATTAAATAAATAAATACATTGAGTTTTTT
>APFE030444429.1:1267-15021 GCA_000404065.3 Pinus taeda | reverse complement strand
AAAAAAAAAAAGATCGAATTATTAAAGTCTAACCCTAACGAATACAAAGGATAAAAAATAATAAAAAAAAAAGAGGGGCAAAGAGTGAAATCGAATTGTTTTGCAGGATGAACAGTGGAGAGGAGTTCACGACAGGGAAAGGATGTTGGCTCGAGGGTGAGGTAGAAACCCACGTGGATGACAACAGAGGAGCTTACGCAGAGGGGCAAGATTGCGATGAAGATCAAGACACAGATGAAGGAATGCAGGGTCGAGGGAGCAGCAATGAGGGAGCTTGCATATGGCCACGGATTAGGAAGAACTGTGAGCAGAAAGGTTTGAGGGCGCGAGGAGGAGGATAGGGAGCTACAGAGAAGGGTTTTACAGGCGGATTAGGTTGCGCACAGTGCAAAAAAGAGGGGTAAGGGAGCTACGTGGGTTGACTACAGCAAATGGAGGAGGCCGAGAACTGAAGCAGGTGTGTGGCAACGAAGATGAGTTGACGTGGGCAACAAAACAGGAAGGGCGAGGTGTTGCAGGGAAGAAAGTGGGGCAATTGGCAGTGGAAGGGAGGAGGCGGTTGGCTGCTGGCACAGTGAGCAAGGCTGTCGGGGCCCTTTAAAAATTTAATTTTAATCCACTTTTTGAATTTTGATGGAAAAAACCCTTCGACTGAATTTTTTTCTGAATAATTTAAATGTGCCAAAAAAACGCTTGAAAAATTATGTTGATAAATCCCAGAGATCCAGATATTACCCTCCAAGGCCTAGATTTGGACTCTACACAAATTTCCTCCTTAGATGTGCGGCTACACAACAAGAAAGAGAACACCCAAATGATATATACAATGATAAAATTGAAAATAAAATAAAAACTCAATTAAATTACAATAATTACAAGCTAAAGGCTCTAAGTAGCGAAATCTATCATTATGCTGCGCAGAAATTAAAAGATTTTTTAAATTTTAGAGGTGCTAGCTTGAAACCCTCATGCATCAATAAAGCAAAAAAATCTTATGATAAGCCCAAGATTAATTTCGTTGGGCTCTTCAGAAAATACGAATCGAGAGTTAGTTGGTCCAACTGAAAACTTCCCCTAACGCTCAAGGATATAAAATCACGATTTCCCTGCAAAACTCAATCCAGCCATCAAAAATAGAGCGAGAAAATAATAATAAAACTTAGACAAATAGAGATACCTGCTATTACATTCAAAATTTAAATTATTATTCAAACCCCATCGACTGAGCAAGATACATGCAATCAAATCACTCTTCAGAAACTATCATCTATGGCTTTAGAAAAAATTATGCATGAAAATAAAGCATCTTACAATATTTCCATGAAGAGCAACACCAGCAAAATTTAAACCCAAAGACTTTCTTTTTATCCAAAAAAAAAATTACATAAGAGCTTCTTACTAAAGCACACGACTCAAAGATCGGATAGATCGACTAACAAATGACCTCCTATTTAAAAATAAATCCTCCAATGACTAGTTCGAGTGATCTTCGTCAAAGTAATTTCAACCGTTGATGAAGATCAAAATTTCTTTTAATCTCATCTTTTGAAATATTTTATTTTTTGAGGAAATTCGAAATATTTATTTGAAATGCATTTTAATTAACTCAAAAATAGAGTTTTTGAGTTAATTTCCCCAAAAATTTAACTTTGACTTAAACCTCCACGGATCAAAGGTTTAAAATTTATCAAAATAATTAATTTACATCAATCCCGAGACTTTTTAAAATTTAAGTTTTTAGGACAGATAAATTTGCCTTTGGAGAATTTAAATTTACCTAGAAGTTAGAACCTAGAATTAATTAAATTTCTGACCTAGGATTTTAATTAATTTTTGGCCAGGAATTTTAATTAATTAACCTATGAAGGAATAAACTATTTTTTCAACCCTCAAGACACTTTGCATCATGATTTTCATATTTTTTACATCATAAGAGGGAAACCCATTTGTAATAGACCCTCACAAACTACCAATTTCTGCAACACAAATATAATCCAGCAAACCAAGCAATTTGTAATAAAATAACATAACCAAATAATTAGGATTATTCCCATATTACTTTTACATAGACTCAATCTAGAACACTAGGACTCGCCTAAGATCCTAGCAACAAAATCCATTCCAACTTTGGGATAAAACTAGAGGGAAAAACTTTGCCGATTATTTGAAAATGAATCGGTAAGACGAAAAACCTCTTAGAATGGAGATCTTCACTAGAAAAGTAGGTTTACCCAAGTCGTTACATACATGAGACGGGTTTGCTGAGATTATTTACATTATACACATGCAAAATGGGTTTACATAACATCTTGGAAGTCAGGTTGATGATGATAGCTGGACGGCATGGACACATCGATCAGGCGCTATCCCTTTGCGAAAAAAGGGGGTGTACTACTATGGGTCGTTGACACGTAGTGATCTACAAGGTTCATTTAAAACACATGATCGATAAGAGATGAGTTCATAGGTTGAAACTTGGCAATCGAGCATTACTTTTCTATAGGCCCCCTTTCCTCTTCACCTCTAGTGGGATCATAGCCCCTCTCATGATCTCCAAAGCCATCTTGGACTATTACATTCTATTCCGGCATTAATATTTATATAGCTTGAGTTCATCATGGAAAGCCTACCACACAGCCCACAGAAATATATTTATATCATGTACAAGCCTAACCATATCACTAGTCAGGCCTTGGCACTAGGAATCCATACAAGCATTTTTACAACATTTACACACAAGGTCATTGTGCCCAGAGGCACTCTACAGCCAAGTATAGGAGAGATGTGTAGGTGTAATTTAAGTATGTAAACATTTTTACATGTCAGCTAAATTAAATAATAATAAAAAGGTTAAAACTAATATAGAGCTGAGTACGAGGGAGATGTTGCAATGTCCTTAAAAATTTAGAACGTAACAAAAATTATAACAGCCCAATTGCTTAATCTCATGTATGCAATGTAAATACTTTTATAAAAGAAATATGGGTTGGGCTATGGGCCACAAATTCCAAAGGCTGAGCAGGGAAATTGCTTTTCTGAAATTTCTAACCTCAGCCACTAGCAATTTGTTATCTAGTAAATATCTTGTTGTACATTAATTATTATTGCAGATCTACTGAATAAAAGCACCGCTGGAATTTTAACACACAAATAAAAGATAAACAGTGGCAGTAAATACTAAAAATAAACCAATCTCATACACATGCACACATAAAATTTTCGCCCCTAAAATTTGCTGTTTCATTACACTAATATTTTCAGCATAAAAGGGCTTTCCCTAACTGGGAAAATATATGCCCACTAAAGAAAAGTACAAACAGCAGAAACCTGGAAATTATTGACAATTTAATAAATCATTTGATTAAAGTAATTTGCCAAGGTTAAAGTGTCCTTTGGACAACTTCCACACATCTAGACACTTAGACCTATGCAGAAGTACCTGTCCGATGCTATTATCATCAACACAGGCAAATCCATGGAGATGTTATAAAATCTATCATCCTCAGGCATCCCAAACCCCATTGTCAGGAAAAGGCAAGTAGAAAGGCTTCAACCAACTAATTCATGCTTCCCTAGCCAGCCTTTACGCAGCTAATCCATCCCTCCCAAGCAAGCCTTGAAATTCCAGATTAGCTTACATGGTGGGATTGTCAGTCTCTGTTAATTTTGTCATGATTATTTATTAAGCTTAAAGAAGCCAACGAGGTTGGTAGCCAGTAAATATCAGTTAGTAGATTTTACAATCATATATGAAAACTTTTGGATTATCTTGAATCCGGCTTTTCTTGGTAATAGTAGGCATAGGTTTTGGATATCAGCACATATCAATACGTATAGGTTTTAGATCTCAGTACATATGGCTTTCAATGGCACCTAAAACCTCGGAACTTGGATATTTGCACCTAAAAGAGCGAGGTGTTTTACAGTCCAGTGAGAGGATGTTCATTTATTCGTGCGTAACACTCGATTTATGCCAATGTAATCTCCACTTCACTTGGTGATCAGTACTAAAATGTCTTTTTCCTAGCATAAAAAGATACCATGGGGAGGCTTATTTCTTTTCTCGAGAAATCCTAGAGCATGGTTTTGCATGGAACCTCGATTATATGATAAACAACCAGACAGAAGTATATGACCTGCTCCAAGATCTGTCATTGGCAGACCAAGGGGGCATATGAAAGTTACCGGTATTTAGAGATTTCACAATTATCATTAGGCATATGATTCACGGTACAACTTCAGAGGACAATAAGTTGCTCAAGTTCTCTTTCAAATTAGAACCGTTAAAGGAAGGTTTGAATCAGTGCAATGGTTCCATGTCCTACATGCCAACAATGAATAGGCGGACACACAAGCCAATCTTGGCACATATAAAAAGTCGGGGCATTAATAGATCATGGGCATGAGCTATTATCAAAACATTCCATAGCCACTTGTTTTTGGTCAAAATGAGAATTTTCTGATCTAGTAAGAAGAAGAATATTTTGTTTTATTTTGTTTAATCTCCCAGGGAAAAGACATTGATTGTATCTTTCCCTGTACTTCTCCCTGATTACTTCGGTAACTGCTTTTATATTATAATAAAATTTAAAAAATCAAAACCAAAAGATACATTGACAGACCAAAGCACATAATTAAAATCTCATCAAAGACAGTAAGCATAATATTGAAAAGGTCTTCATGATTAATCCTGAAAGAAGTAAATAAGAACAAGATAGATGTGCCACGTGTTCTTTCAATGAATGGTGCAGAAAACTGAGACGGTAAATCTCAACAGATAATAGATGATTGAGGGATATAAGAAGAAAGACAAGAAATCAAATAACACAAACTCTCTCTTCTGAACTAATTGATATAAACACAATGAAGACGTGAATATAACTTAACATCTACACATAAGAATTCCCTTATTCAGGTATAGAACGCTTACTCCAATCATCAATAGATGCTTGCATAACGAATCTACCTATCCATTGGCCTCTTTGCCCGCTATTCTTCCTTCAAAAATGGTTCTGATAATAGGTACATGCTTTCTGGATTCACAGACTGCGCATCAGGCTGTCCATTGACCCGAACCCTGGATATGCACCTCTTGTCTACAACTACGTTATTTTGTGTGGAGACCTGAGATACATTATTCGCTCTCCCTCTCTGATTTTTATTTGAAAGAAGCCTCGCAATCTGCAACTGAGTGTCCATAATAATCTGAGTTCGTTTAAGCTCTAATTCTGCTCGTCTAGTCTCAGCCTCCGCTCTCAAGCGTTCCGTGTCTTGGTACATTTCCATCTTGGCTTGCTCCAGCTTCAATATCGAATCAGCAAACGACCTTATATTCATGGCAACGTCCTGTTGGATAAGCTTATGGAGATTAGCTTTGTTTGAATTACCAAACGACCCGATGTTCATGGCAAAGTCGTGTTGAATAAGTTTATCGAGCTTAGTTTTGTTTGCATTAGTTTCATCAATCTTTAATAAAGGACAAGGGCTTGTGTCAATCTCGTGGGCAACACCACCACCACTTTCCTTATCATCTCGCCCAGTTACAAAATCGTGTTGAATATGGAAGTTCTGTTCTCTCTCAAAATATTTCTGGAGAATGTGAAGATTTTGACTTAATTTTCCTATTGGAGATTGATCGCTGAAGAACTCTGCAATCTTTACGGCAATGACTTCCTTGCTATCATTTTGCCAATCCCTTTCATTGTCTCCGGATTGGCACCCTGCATCCATGCCACCGGGAATTCCAGCTTTACACAGGGATGGACAGTCGGAGCAACTTCCGCTGTTACTGCAACTCAACGCAGGTTCAGAATGATGTTTCTCAATTTTTCTCTTGCACTGAGTTGGGCTTTTTGCATTTTTCATTCTATCGTTGCGATTTATGACGCCGTATGAATCTAAAAGATCATGTATGGCACCATTCTTGAAGCTTTCGTAATTGTATTTTACTTTTTTAGAACGTTTGTTGTTTTCAGCTGTAACCACGTTTGGAAGGAGGTCATGACTGTTTCCCTGGTCCATATATGCGAAACTTGCCATCAACCGTAAAACCTAACTGCAATGTCAAGACTAACTAATATCCACAAAACCCTCGGCCCAACAACCCCTAAACTGGAAATTCCGAGCTGTCAGAAAATATGAACGGAAACAACCCAATGTCAATTTGCATGCCTCGTCAGGATGCATATTCCTGGAAACCCCAACCCATATCTAACTCAAAACATCAAGTCATTGAAAGGTGGTTATGCCCGTCACAATGGCCTCGATGAAACTTCCCGTCGACAGGAAATCCCAGTCGCAACTTCACGGGCTTATCAACATGGCCGCCACCCAACCCTAAGCTCTGTTAAGAACATAACTGTCATAAAAACCTAAGATCAAAATCCCAAGCATTACAAGGACCTGACCGATTATGAGCCTCGACTTTGTTTACTGCCACCGCTGCCGAAATTTATTTGTCTGGAGCTACATAGACCTGGATGAACAGGGCTTTGGACTGTGAGAAGAATTGTTGCCAGTGGATGGAATTTGGGAGAAAATTGAACAGATTTAGGATTTGACAGATATTTCATAGTTTTGCTTTCCCATCCAAATTAAGTTTAGTTATCAATATGATTCAGTCTTATTCGGGGTATGGACAAACTCCATCTATTCTACACATTAGAAATATGAACCACGAGATGAAGGTTTGACCTTGCAAGTTTGTTCAAAACTCTGGTGGATAAGTGAGTTAGAGAGTTAAAGTTCGAAATTGAATCATGCGTGACAAGGTCGTATAGGTAGTGACAAGTTGTTACGCTAAGGACAAATATGCCAAGCATGAAAGGTGGGTAGTTTAACGGGGAGAGCGCGAGGCCCATAAATGTCATTATGCCTAGCTTGTGTGATAAATATATCATTTTAAACAAGAAACATTTCTTGAGGGGTTTTTGTTTTTCCTAAAAGAAGATTTAACTGTAAAACAACAAGAGGAAAGAAGGGATGAAATTTTAAAGGTTAAGGCAGCAAGAGATGAAGGCAAGAGAGCATGGATTTATAAAGGTAAAGTTGTGATAGCGCGATTTGGACCTCCTTCCAAAACAGAGAAGCAAGATGGTAATAAAGAAGAGGCAACAAAATCTTCAACGGGAAATCAGAAAGCAAGGTTAGTATGGGAAAGCAGGGACAAAGACTCAAATGTGAGTCTTGCATGTCAAAATAAATAGCAATCAAGTCATACCCAGGTTTTCTTAAGATTAGTTTGTTGGAACTGCGGGGGTTACCCATGGAGACGAGAACCTTGGTTAGGGCCTATTGCGTAAGATAGAGACATAATTTGCCTCATAAAAACACATGAGCATGAAGGGTGCAAGACACCTATGTTTAAAAGATACTGGAAGATGGCAGTGTGGAACAAGGCAATAGGGAATGGCAAAGAGCACGGGGTATCATGGTTTTAGTAAGGGAGAAAGAAGGGTGTCTCATTCAATTAGAAAAGGAAGACTCAAATAAGCAATTCATTTGGTTTAAAATATCAGAAAATGGAAACCACATCAGAATTGCAGCATGTTATTTTGCGTCGCAGGTTTCAAAAATCTACAAAGGTAGAGGGCTTGACCACAAAGATCCATTTTCAGCCTTAAAAGCGAATATTGCAACATATTCGTAGCTAGGTGAAGTCCTTATAGTGGGTGATTTCAATGCTAGGACTGCAAGTGAGCAAACTAGCGTTCTTTGTTGTAAAGATGATTGTGACCCTATTTGGCTTACAGAAGAAAGTAATCATCAGTGGGAAAGAATTTCAAAGGACAAGGGTTGCAATCTCTTTGGTGAACAATTGCTTACTCTATGTGGGGTCTTTGATTTAGTCATTTGTAATGGTTTGACTAGATGGGCAAAGTCCGATAATTTCACTTGCAATACTTACAATGGGGCAAGTGTGGTAGATTATGTAATTTGCTCGCATGGTTTGTGTGAGAAAATGGAGGAAGTTTTGATTGGAGATTAGTTGTGGGACTTGAAATCATATCACAAGCCAATTTATTTATGTTTCTCTTGGATTGGAAAGAAACAATTAGAGTAAAAAATTCAACATGTCCAACAAAATCTCCCACAGGGCAGACTTCTTTTGACCCCAAAAAATTGTAATACCTTCGGAATAACGCTAGAGAGGCTCTTCGAGAAGGAGAAAATTACAATTCACAACCTTCATAGTCATAAATTAACACATTTAATTCAATGCGCACTTGCAAAGTGCAAAAGAGCAAAAATTAAGAAGTCTAAAACAAATTGCTTTCCAGTTAATGATTGGTTTGACGAGGAATGCAAAAAGGCAAGGAAAATGTGGAAAGAGTCAAACAAGGATAACATAAAGCTTAAAGCTTACAAGCAATTATTAAGCAAGAAAAAGGTTGATTTCATGGTTTCGAGGAGGGAAGAACTAATCTTCCTTGGAAAAATTAATCCCAAATTATTTTGGAAGTAGCTCCAATCGAAAAAGATACAAATGGGAAATAATATTACAGCTTCTAAATGGTTTGACTATGCAAGACAACTCTATAAGAAGGTTCCCAAAGTTGACCCTCCCCCCTTGGTCAACATTGATACTAATCTCTTCACGGTACAAGAGGTAGAGATGGGTATCAAGAAGTTGGGTGTTGGAAAAGCAAAAGACTTAGTTGAACTCCAAGCAAAATATCTAAAGTGGGGCTCAAAGATTCTTGCACCTCACATTACAAAAATCTCCATCAACATCATACAACAAGGGCTCCCCACATATTGGACAACTAGTCTGGCAATACCTCTTTTCAAGAGCGATGACATCAATAATCCCTCCAATTATAGGACCATCATGATAAACCATTTGTTTGCAAAGCTATTTGGAAGCATGCTGGAAAACAAAATTAGCAACTGGGTAGAAGAAAGAGATAAGCGTGCTAAAGGGCAAGCAGGTTTTAGACCTAAACATTCCACTGTTGATCATTGTATAACTTTAAGGCACATCATTGAAAAAGTTTGGGAGAAAAAGGAATAAGTTTTTTGTTGCTTTGTTGACTTCAGAAAAGCATTTGACTTGGTTCTTGGGATAAGCTTTGGCACTGAATGGAGGAACTTGGGGTTCCTAAACATTTGAAAGCAGTTGTGCATAGGCTAAATGAAGAGGTGAAAGTCAAAATTAGAACTTCAGCAGGCATTTTTGAAAGTTTTAGAAGTGATATCGGGGTCAAGCAAGGTTGCCAATTGTCTCCTACCCTTTTTGGTTTATATATCGACAAGCTTGAGGAGTGGTTAAATTCGCAAGGGGGTGATGGTATCTATTTGGGCAAGTTTGTTATAAGGCTTCTTTTGTATGCAGATGACCTTATTTTGATTACTAAATCGACTCTTGGTTTGCAAGAGCACTTACTATCCCTTGAGCATTTTTGTAGAAGTGTGGGGATGCAAGTCAATAATAGCAAAACGAAAGTACCGATCTTCTCTAAGAAAAGAAAACATAACCAACATAAGTTCTACTTTGAAGGCAACATTTTGGAAGAAGTTGCGGATTACAAATACCTCAAAATTGACTTCAACAAAAATCTAAGTTAGAATGGTTGTAGAAATAAAAGAACTTTGGGGGGTTGGAAAGCATTTTATGCTTTTCAAAATAGGTGTAGAGAGGCAGAGTTACGGGACTAGAAAACCACTCAAACTCTTTTTGGGCTTCTAGTGATTCCGGTGATTCTCTATGGTTGTGAACTATGGGCCAACAGTACATCCGACATGTAGTGGAGATAAATTGAGAAAATTCAAAAGCATTTTATTACAAACAAATTTAGGATTAAAAGTGCAGTTCCTTATGATATCTTATTAAGTGAAACAAGGATTGCTCCTATTGAAGCAATTGATATGGTGCGAGTCATAAGGTATTTAAAAAAAATTGAGCAAATGGAAGAGGGTAGATGGCCTAAGGTTGTTTTTAATGATAGATTGTGCAAGAGCAAAAAAAACTTGGATGCAATAAAATAACAAATGGTTTAATAAATGGGGTATTTGTTTGAACGCATGTCCCATAAACAACAAGAGATAAAAACTTTTGTTATGGAAAAGTTCCACAAGCGTACTTGGGATAAGGAGCTAGGAAGAAAAAAAAAATTACCATATTAAAATGTTTAATCCCACTCGTAGTCATCAACCAAAAGCATACATAGAGGCCAATATCTCTTGGAGAGCCAAAATTCTTATTACTCAGTTAAGGACTAATTCTCGTCAACTCCGTTGTGAAACAGGGTGCTAGAAAAGGCCAAAGGAAGTGTGGGAGGAAAGAGTATGCATTTTTTGTTCTTCCAGAAAAGTGGAAACATAAAAACATTTCATTTTAGAATGTGAGACCTTCAAATACAACAGGGAAATTTATGTAGATATGTTGGCAGCTAGCTCTTGGGATAATCTATTTAGCGAGGGGTTTGTCGAGAAGTTGGGAGCATTTATTTTGAAAAGTTCACATAAAAAGGGTCGAATACATCAAGCGGATGAAGAATAAATCTGTCCCATAGGCTATCTTTAGCTTCATGGACGTTAAAATAATTTATTTCTTCTTTTTTTCTTTCTTTCACTTAGTTTAATTATTGAACTTTGAAAAATATGAACGAGTTCCTAAGTTCAAATAAGGATTAAATATATTTGGAAGTATAAAACAACATGCAGATGACATAACAATATAACTCAAAATTGAGAAATGAAAAGATTTAAAAAAAACAAGCAATGACATAAAAGTTTAATTTTGCATTGATACCACATGTCACTGTAACTTTTGATTTTATCTTCCAAAACCATTTAAGGATAGAACCTAAGATATTTTACTTGCAAATATAGAACTTTAATCCAAACACTAGACTAGGTTATTTAACAATGTACCCAAGTGATTAGTATTTAATCTTATGAACAAAGTTCTCACCATCTAAAAAACACTTACTAAGAGTCGAATTAAACACCTCATTTTTTATTTTACATCAACAATGAGATATCAATTAGGGATTAATTGAGCTACATGTCCACTGTCAAGGTTATACCATTTTTACACTAAAAACCTTCCATGTTGTTAGACATCTATAAATAGTTCAACGTGCTTTTATATTTTATCTTGAACTCATCATTTCTTAAAGTTCCAAAATCCTTTAAAATGGCACACTTGACATGGCATGCATAGTTGGCACACTTGTTAGCCTCAAAATTTTTCTTTCGTGGAATATGAAATAACTTTTTATGAGGGAATTCATCTAGCAACACTGATTCTTTCGAAAAGGTTTTCGAAGTGATTATCTTTTGGATAAGTTTTGGTGAGAAGGTGTTGAATTATGATAATTGAACCTCCAAGGATATGATTTTATGAGTTACTTGGGAAGCTTTTTCTAGTAGCAAGTCCTGCAACATGCCATGCAATTCAACTTAATTGTTGGTCATAGTTCTCAATCCTCATGCATATCTTATAACCAAATTTTTATCAAGGCTATACTTAACCCCTCCCTCTCTTGACACCCCTAAATGTAATACATGATTAGGAGTGTGTACCCTTGGTTAATTATCAGTAAAGTTTAGACATATACCTAGGTGATAGGGGAGGGTATGCTAGATTCTCGAACATCCTAGTCATAGACTTTGAGGTGGTAGGGTTGGAGGCGAGTAGTGAAGGATTACTTGGTTGGATTTAAAGAAAACCCCAAGTCAAATTTGAAGGGGGAATGATAAGTTACACATGACTATGTGAAATACTAGGTGAAATAGTCAAAGAGATAGGTCTACAATGGCAGTTTTTGGGCGGCCCATGCTTTTGGCGGATCATGGTATTAGAGCCCATGGATTTCATATAATGAAGCCTCTAAAAGGCTTGGGGATACTCCATTATAATGAAACCTCTAAAAGGCTAGGGGATACTCCATTGTAATGAAGTCTCTAAAACACTTGGGGATAATCCATTGTAATGAGTCTTCTAAAAGGCTTAGAGATACTCCATTCTAATGTGCCTGGAGGTGAGTGTTGAAGGTTCAATTAGCAAAATTGGCCATATTTGGTCAAGGGAATAATAAGTTTATCGAACAACTTTTCTCAATTTGGGTTTTCCAAAAACCTATTATTTATATGTGCATTATTTTTGTTAAAACTAAATAATGAGACTACCCATCAAAATTTACAATTAACCATCACATAAAGAATACATTAATAATAAAATATAAAGATAATATAAATATAAAATATCCTTTATAATAATAAATAATAATGATATTATATATATTTTTCAAAAATACAACGAAGTTCTTATATGAGTGTGCTTTTACATTTGGTTAAAAAATGATTAACGATTAAATTTTTAATATAATAACTCTAAATTACTTTAATTAATTTAAAATTTAATTATTCAAATAAGAAATTAAATATAAATTATTATTTATTTAAAATATTTAAAATTAATTAACTAACATTATAATTGTAAATTTAATTAATTCACATTATATATATTAATTTAATGTATTATATATAGGCGGAGCTAAGGATCTTTAAAGCAATGCATGGCTATTCAAAAATGTACATTTCGATGAAAATGCCAAATTGTAAAGGATAACTTTATTGTATAAGATAGAATCATGTGAGCCAATACAAAATCTTAAAATGTCTCCATAGAAATATTGAATTTTGAATAAGCTCATCATGTTAATTGACAATTATTTGTCCAAAGACTAATAATTAGACTTTGTAATGTACAACAATTCATCGCGCTCAAGGAGAGGAATTATTTTTAAATGACAACCATCTGTGTAGAGACTAATTAGACATTGTAATGTACAACCATTCATCGCGCCCGAGGAGAGGAGTACAACTTAAAATGATTACACAATAAGACG
The DNA here is from genome assembly GCA_000404065.3 of Pinus taeda. Taxonomy (NCBI): domain Eukaryota; kingdom Viridiplantae; phylum Streptophyta; class Pinopsida; order Pinales; family Pinaceae; genus Pinus; species Pinus taeda. Next base: position 2,164 of record APFE030444429.1, on the reverse strand, counting down.
ACATCCAATGAAAGTTAAAATAAATATAATAAAATACTTTTAAAAAATAATTTGAATTGTTTCATTAATGTTAACATTAGAGATAGTGATTCAATTTTTAGTCAAAATTAAAACTAATTGAAAGTGAACGAGATATTAAATAATAACTGTTATCACCCTAAGAAACTCTCCTAGGTTGTATCTCGGAGATGCTCTCAACTAAACGTTGAAATGGATGAATGGAAGGAATGATGCTTGTTCAAGCCAGATAACCACTTCTACTATGCTTAACTCCAGACATGGGTGAACACCCCCAGACTACAAGGCTTTAGACCATCAATTACTCACAGTTTAAGGCTTAGGTGAGTATGGAGAATACTGACCACACCAGCAGATGCACAGGACCCTGTGATGGCCGGTTGCAACCAGTAAAGAGGTCTGCAAATTTATTTCCTAATGCACAAACAAGATGACAGCTCTCTGGCACTAAGTAAACAAAAACTTGCATAACACATTCAATGATACATACTAGACTTCAACACAAAGGTGGGATGACAACCCCTCTAATGCTAAATATCAAGAGCACATGAACAAATGCATAACAAGCACAGCCTAGAATAGAATAGAAGTGGAAAGTGAGCAATTAACAACAAAAGAAGCTTGTATTAGCTGAAAATGAAGACCAGACACTACAAGTATCAAAGTAGTTACAGTCCCCAAAAGTTGAACCTTACATCAAAACAACAACCATCATCCCTGATTACATTGTGTTTTTGGGTATATATAGAGTTTGATTACAAAGATGTTCTACTGTTCTATGCGTGGAGGGGTCATAATGGACCACCTGTAGGAATTTACAGGGTAAGTTCCTCAGACAGAACACCAAAAGGACACCGCTCACAAACAGATCACAGATCA
>APFE030444428.1:0-71030 GCA_000404065.3 Pinus taeda | reverse complement strand
ATTTAAGTTTTGATGCTTTAGTGGTTCCATCTTTCAGAAGGAACCTAATTTCTGTATCTTATTTGGACAAAAATGGTTATCTATGTTCATTTGGTAATGGAAATTTCAGTTTGTGTCGAGATTCTAAGCTTCTTGCTTCTGGTATCCTGTCTTCTTATGATAATTTTTATTTTCTAGATATAGACACTTTACATTCAGAGGCACCGTATATAGATAATAGAAAACGTAAATTAACTTGCGAGAAATATGCAACATTATGGCACAAGCGATTAGGACATATATCTATGAAAAGGATAGAACGTCTTGTGTCTAATGATATTCTCCAACCTTTAGATTTTACAAACTTAAGTGATTGTGTAAATTGTATAAATGGAAAACAAACTAATAAACGTAAGTATGATGCAAAAAGATGTAATGATGTCTTAGAATTGATTCATACGGATATCTGTGGTCCTTTTCCAAAGGCTACAAGAAATGGTAACCATTACTTTATCACATTCACAGATGATTATTCAAGATATGGTCATATTTACTTAATAAAAGAAAAGGCGGAAGCATTAGACGTGTTCATAAAGTTCAAAACGGAAGTTGAGTTACAACTTAACAAACGTATAAAGTCCATTCGTTCTGATCGTGGTGGTGAATACTACGGTTGTTATGATGGATCAGGAGAATAGCGTCAAGGTCCCTTTGCAAAATACTTAGAGGAATGCGGAATTGTGCCTCAGTATACCTTGCCAGGTTCACCTGCAATGAATGGTGTTGCTGAGCGATGAAATCGCACCCTTAAAGACATGGTGAGAAGTATGATTGCTCGTACAACTCTACCTGAGAATTTGTGGGGAGAAGCCTTAAAGACTGCAACATACATACTCAATAGAGTGCCTACTAAAGCAGCTAACAAGACCCCTTACGAGTTATGGGTTGGGCGCAAGCCTAGCTTGAATCATTTGAGAATTTGGGGATGTCCATGTGAAGCTAGGCCTTATCAGCCAGGCGAAAAGAAACTGGACGAAAGAACCGTTAGTTGTTACTTTATAGGTTATTCTGAATGATCTAGGGGGTTCAAATTCTATAATCCAATAGAACATACAGTTTTCGAGTCAGGAAGTGCAAATTTTTTTGAGGATAATGAGTTTGTGGGGGGAGATATGACAAAAGATAGTATTTTTGAAGAAGAAGAGACGAATGCGAATGAGACTATGGACCAAAGTCCTAGTTTTGTTCAAATTCCGATTGCGTTTAGAAATACATCTTTTGACAATGTGAAAACTTCATCATCCCAAACAACTCAGTTAGAAACTCAACATGGAATAGAGAACACAAATGGACCTGAACCCAACCCAAACCCTCACATTGACATGACAAATGTTGATGGCCTAAGGCCTATGGGAGATTCAGAAGTTGGTAATGATGTTCCTCCTCCTATTGAAGATCAAGTTGTAAATGAACCTCAAGAAAATCTAGAGCCTGTGCCAATTAGGAGATCTACTAGAGAGAAAAGATCTACACAATCAAAGGATTATGCATATCTTCAAGAACATGAGTTTGACATTGGCATGTTTGAAAATGATCCTGTTAATATCAAACAAGTTGTGGAAAGCTCTAACTCTCAAATGTGGATTAATGCCATGAATGAAGAGATGAAATCTATGTATGACAATGACGTTTGGGATATCGTTCCGTTGCCTAAAGACAAGAAACCCGTTGGTTGAAAATGGATATTTAAGACTAAGCGGGATTCTAAAGGCAATGTTGAAAAATACAAGGCACGTCTTGTTGCGAAAGGTTTCACACAGAAAGAAGGCATTGATTATAAAGAGACTTTCTCTCTAGTTTCATCGAAAGACTCTTTAAGGATTATATTGGCGCTTGTAGCACATTATGATTTAGAACTTCATCAGATGGATGTAAAGACGGCGTTTCTCAATGGTGACATTGATGAAACGATCTATATGAAGCAGCCAGAAAAATTTGTATCAGGTGATGCAGGGTCTATGGTTTGCAGACTTAAGAAATCTATCTATGGGCTAAAACAAGCATCTCGACAATGGTATTATAAGTTTCACCAAGTTGTTAGCTCATTTGGTTTTGAGTCTAACATAGTAGATGAATGTATATACCTTAAGTTCTGTGGGAGTAAATTTATTTTCTTGGTTTTATATGTAGATGACATATTGCTTGCCAGTAACGATAAGGATATGTTGCATCAAACTAAGAATTTTTTATTTAAGAACTTTGAAATGAAAGATCTTGGTGATGCATCATTTGTTCTAGGGATTGAAATACTTAGAGATAGATCTCAAGGTATTCTGAGGTTATCCCAGAGGAATTATATCGATAAGATTCTAACAAGATTTGGCATGCAAAACAGCAAACCAGGAGATACCCCTATATCAAAAGGAGATAAGTTTAGTCTGAAACAATGTCCCCAAACTGACTTAGATAAAAACCTCATGAAAGATATTCCCTATGCCTCAGCCGTGGGTAGCATCATGTATGCACAAGTATGCACGCGTCCGGATATTGCGTTCATTACCGGAATGCTAGGGAGATATTTGAGTAACCCAGGTATGGAACACTGGAAGGCAACCAAGCGAGTGTTGAGATACCTAAAGAGAACAAGGGACTATATGCTCACGTATCGGAGATCGGAACAACTCGAGGTCATTGGATATACCGATTCTGATTTTCCAGGATGTGTCGACAGCATGAAGTCAACATCAGGGTACATCTTTATGATGGCAGGTGATGCTGTGTCATGGAAGAGCGCTAAACAGTCATTGGTAGCCTCCTCCACTATGGCAGCTGAATTTGTTGCATGCTTTGAAGCATCTGATCATGGCGTATGGCTGAAGAACTTTGTCACAAGTCTGAAAATTGTGGATTCTATTCAGAAACCACTCAAATTATTATGTGACAACAATTCAGCAGTGTTATACGCAACCAACAACCGAAGTTCGTCAAAGTCGAAGTACATTGACATTAAGTTTTTGGTTGTAAAAGAGAGAGTGCAGAATAATGAATTATGTATAAAACACATAGGTACAGACTACATGATTGCGGATCCTCTTACTAAAGGATTACCACCCAGAAGTTTCACCAACATGTTGCTTGTATGGGTGTAATATCTGTTTAGGATGATTAGAAAATGTGGGAGTCTGAATATGTTTTAAGTTTTTTGATGCAATTGTAAACATTTTTGATGATATATACAAGTTGCATTCAGTTTCAGTTTCATTATTTCTTTCTTTAAAGTTTAAATTTTTGGCCTCATACAGTAAAGTAAAGATGACTCAATTAGAAATAGGCACGTCTAATCACACTTGCGTGTAATTTCTAAACTATATGTCCAAATCAGATTCATGTCATTCAGTTATGTTGGCAGCGTGATTTATGTCAGTTTAGTTGCGAATAAATGTGACAAATGCCGCTTAAGTCCTTTGTTAGCATAATTGATGGACGGAATTGTTTAAGAAATACGATAAGTAAAGACAGAAAAGTTGCATGCAATAAAGTTAAGGATATATAATCAAAAGGTTGCACTTGTCCATGTGGGAGATTGTTGGATTTAGAGACGTCTAATTACAATAATTAGGTTGGACATGCGTGCATTATGATTATGATATCAAATACTGTCAGCGAGATTACGTTTATGTAATGATTAAATATGCCAAATAATGTGATTAATTAAGTTATGGCATTAAACGTATTTAAATAAGGATTTGGATACAAATACATATAGAATATTGTTAATCAATTATAATTGTTAATGGACCGATTATAATTGATTGAAATAATAGCAGTAATAAATTCTTGAGAGCCGAATTTTGGCTGTCAAGAAATCTGGACAGCCAAGTGTCGGCTGCCCTAGGATTGGGGCTGAAATTTAGCTGTCAATTGACAACCAAATTTCGGCTGCCATAGGATTGGGACTGCTATAAAAGGGATGAGTCTCCAAGGCTTGCAATCAATCAGAAAAATTAGTCTGCTCCATTGAAGACTTGATACTCTATCAAGGATTGCCAGAGAAAAGGATTGCAAGCTCTTGGAAGGATTCAAGAGCCAACAACTCAAGTAAGTTCCGCTGTGCATTATTTTCAATAAGTTCCGTTGTGCTTTATTTTCAATTTCTTACAAAGGAGTAGATCTTGGTTAAGGTTTAAAGTAATTAGGAAAACCACAAAGTAAATTTAACATATTTCTGTCCATGGTGGAGTCTGTGTGGTTTAGCCAATTATGTGTTAAACGTTACTTTTCATTGGGTATTGCGTGAGTTCTTGGTTCGAGTCCTCTTGAGTGTTGCTTCCAAATTAATTCACTAATTTCACCCGGTTTTCCTTACCATATGGGTTTGTTTATTTGTGTGGAGTGTTTTTCTTTTCCAAATAAATTCACTAATTTCACCCCAGTTTGCCTCGGTAGGTGGGTTTGTTGATTATTTTGATTATTAATCCACTATACTCATCCTCAGTTTGTCGACAGATTATGATGGCTCCTCATGTGGTTTCTTGATTATTTAGTGTGCAGATGTCATGAAGATCATGGAATGGAATGGATGCCATTTTCGAGGGGTTTTGCAATTAGTCGTGCCTTCCAATAAGTTAATTGTTCATTGCATATTGTGCTTCTGCTTGTTAATCTTTTTCAGTGGGCAGGTCTCTGTTCGGTAGTCTAGCGATTGGCTTGCACAATTTTTAGATACTATTTGTTATGGCCATTCTGTAATTGGTGTGGGGTATGGTAGTTTTGTTATGGCTATTCTGTAATTGGTGTGGGGTATGGTATTTTTGTGATGGATATCATTTATTATCATCTTGTTTTTGTTCTTCTATGCTTGATGACTAGTTTGGAAGTTACTTTTTCTTTTTAATACAACTTTTAAAACCCACCTCAACATAATGAAACAAGAAGCGGATGTCTAGATATGTGCAGGTTATTGCATCCCTTGACTTCTTGTTGTAACTAATCAGAACCCTAAGCTCTAGTTAGATCAAATTCTGATTTAATTTGCTTTTGATTTAATTTACATTTGATTGAACGGTACCTAGGTTTTCTTCTCAAATATTTGCTCTCACTTTGTTTTACAGTTTGGGATTTGTTTTAGGGGAAACAATGTCTCAATTGAGACCCCTCATGTCTGAACTTGTTTAGATATACTTGTGGTTTGGATCATTGAAAAGATAAAGAGATAGACTAGTTCCATTGAAGTATATAATACATTTCAAGGGAAACAATACTGTCAATGTAGATCACTCTATTTGAACTTGTTTAAGTATATTTGTGGTTTAGATTATAGCAAAGATAAGGAAATGGACTAGTTCGATTGAAGATATGCTTCTACTCATGACCTTCATACAACGTGAAAATAGGTTGATTAAGGCAATTGTTTCCAATATGGGGTTCACATCTAGATGAATATGAGAGTATCTTAATGAACTTGTTCCATTCCCATTCGAAGGTGCAACAGAGTGATTGTTGGATCCATGTCTTCTATTGGATTGAGGTTGGCCCAAACCTCAAGCCATGCTATGAATCTTGAGTGATTCAACTCTTTGCATATCAACCAAATTGTTGAGTAACATACTTGAGCCTATCATTTTAGGGTGATGACCCCAACCTTGAGACACCTTAACTATAATATTTTGTAGATCTTTCCTCTTCCAACAAGAAACAATGTCAATCATGATGAGATAATTTCCTTTTGTCTAGAGGAGTCTCCACTCCAATATTTGTAAGAATGTTGACTTCCTTGTTTCCACATCTCCTAGTATGGTGAAAGCTTATGAGGTTCAACATTATAAACCCAAAATAATTTCCTAGATATGTTTTATGATTCACTTTTAAATTTTCCTTTAGGCCATCTTCTACTTATCTCATTTCTTCTTTGGAAATCGCCACCACTTCTCCTCAAATCACCATCAATCCACTCCCTATATTAGTTAGCTAATTGAAGGTGAGAAAGATCTGAATAATAGATTTTCCAGCCAGTTAGTTAACATACATAGATAGGGGCCCCAAAATCCCCTTTTAATAAGATTGTCCCAATTAACAATTCCTCATTAGTATAATACCCATAATAGAAAATGAAAAGCAAGTATTTTTGGCCATGCTCGTAAATTTTGTATCTTATTCCAAACTTGGTTTTTATTGTTTAGTGCTACTTGGTTAAGGATGTTTGTATATGCTTGTATTAAATAGTATTCCCCCCCCTCTAGTTAATCCCCATCTTAGGTGATTCATGCATACTTTCGAAGGGATAAATCTAATTTGCATTTCATTCCATAGCGTTTGTTTGTATTCATCTAAAATGGTTTCCACCTAGGAGCTTAAGGGTGGGTTGGTTATGATAAAATGATCCTCAACATGTTGTTGGTTTTTAATGTTGATACCAACATATATAATCCCCACCCAACTTCTTTGAAATGTTGTCGGATCTCCCTAAAATCCTTTCATCTTGTGAGAGGTTCATGTTGATTCCACAATTCTTTCCAAAACAAAATTGTACTACCCAATGTTTTAAACTTTCGAAATACTAATATTTCGAGCCACTACCTAAAATTTCCTCACACTATTAAAATTTATAACATTGGTTGCTGATCTCCATAGGCATCAAATTCTTCATCTCCACCCTTGTGGTATACTTTACTCTCCAAATTTGTTCTCAAAAGGACTTTTATTCTATTGCCCATCTCTAAATAAGTTTTCCACTGAAAGCTGTGATCACTACTTTTAGGTTGTGCATACCAAGCTTGACCCTTTCTTTGAGTTGACATATTATTTTCCAATCATTTTCCAAATAATCCATTTCTTTTCCATCACGACATAAGAAAATCTTCTTAAGTCTTTCAATGGCATTAATAACCCTTTATAGAACCACTAATGTTGAAAAAAGGTACACTATAATTGCTTGTTGGGAAGATTTAATGTGAGTGATTCTTCCCGCTAGAGATAGGGTTTGAAAGTCTAGTTTTAACTTTTACTGGATTTAGTTTAGAACTTTCTCCCAAGATAATTTCTTCCTTGATTGCCCAAATATTTTGTGAGAACAGAGTTTATTTGGAAGTTTAGAATCCTACACACTTGTTGTTGAACATCCATTCCAATGTTGAAGCTATATATATATATATATATATATATATATATATATATATATATATATATATATATATATATATATATATATCATATATTTATTGTTCATTGATTACCCCTCTAGATGTCGTTGATTTTTCCACAACACTCAAGGATCTGGGTTTGGGTCTAAATTCACAATCACAAACACAATCAAATTCCAGAACACTTCTACTTTGCAGAACGAAAAATACACAACAGTGAATCAACTAGTTCACAAGACAAGATTTTTAACCAAACACTTGTTATATTACAAAACTTTAATACAACAATCTTAGGGCTCCTGTACGAGGGATCATGGCCCTTACAATCAACCCTGATACAAGACAACAACTAGGGCTTGGTATCAACAACTATGATGACCAATCTACCTTGAAGAAAGTACAACTGACATACTTCTCTTGGTGTGCATCCAAATTCCTCTCAATCCACATACCTTGGACACATATAGCGAGTCCTTTGCCTTCCCTTATGTAGCTCAATAATCTACCACTATCTATGATCACTGCTCCTTCTTGATTGCTTCCTTGATTGCTCAAATGGTTTATGGGAAGAGAGCTCCTTCTTGATTTTTAATCGAACACTTGTTATATTACAAAAATTTAATATTAAAATCTTAGGGCTCCTGTACCAGGGATCATGGACCTTACAATCAACCCTGATACAAGACAACAACTAGGGCTTGGTATCAACAATTATGATGACTAATCTACCCTGAACAAAGTACAAATTACCTAGTTTTGTTGGTGTGCATCCAAAGTCCTCTCAGCCCACATACCTTGGACACATATAGTGAATCCTTTTCCTTCCCTTATGTATCTCAACAATTTACCACTATCAATGATCATTGCTCCTTTAGGTCACTAAACTTTGGCCTAACAAAATCTGCCCTCTAGCTTCTCTTTACTCCTTCAAAGACACCAGCACTTAGGGACTTCAATGTTGCCCACTCCTTGCCTTCTCTATTGCTCCAAAGATGAGAAGTATTAGGGATTTTGAGGATGCCCACTTATCACTGATCGAACCGATTGTCAATCACTGAATTAGGGCTTGATAACTGACTGTCTTGGTTTCCCTTTAGCTCCTCCAAATATCAATGCTTAGGGCTCCAAACCACCTTCCCACTAACAAAGAAAAATATGCCACTTTGTCCTCTACACTCAAGGCTTGAACAAAGACACTACAATCCTCCAAACAAGTTGTTCTTAGGCTACTCCTACATTGTCCAATTTGGACCTCATCACCTAGAAAAGCATAAATCTTGGGAGGACAAACATCATACCTTTGGACGTCAACTTCTATCCTTAATATTCCATGACATGTACATCACATTGATTAATATTTTGGCCTTAATTATAGACCTTTGTGTCTAGGGTCTCCTCAGCGAAATATTGGACCTCAAACCCAGTGTAATTACCACTTCTTCCCACTAAATCTTTAGTGTTGTTCTTTGAGGATACTCAACCTCACTCCAACTACAATCCTTGATTTTATGCCCTCCAAAATAGGAATTTTGTCCCTCCTGAACAAATTATATAGGGGCTTGGCCCTACCTCCAAAAGAAACAACGCAAACATAATTACACCAACCAAACAAGCTTATAACTGCATTCAAACAAAACCAACAAACTACCCTAACTCAGCCTTGTCAAAAGCACAAAAAAGATGAGAACTTCGACCTTCTCTTCACTTGACAAAGGCTCCTTTATAGGTTGTGGCTAACAAATATGTTCTTCTCCTTGTATTCATTCACTTGTGTTGTGTGATCAAATGAGTTCACTTTCCTTATATTTATATGCTTCTTTGGGTGCAATGTCTAGCCCTCTAAAGGGCACCTTCAAGACTAGATGACTTGAAAATATTGTAATTAGCCCACCTCATACAAATCAAAATTATTTTCTCTTTATTGATAAATTCTTCCATGATTTCCTTAGTTGCCCCTTGCTCCATTAAGGGTGCCACATATGCAACTATGGTCAAACCATCAAAACCATGCTTGGTTTCACACCCACAACTTTGGGTGCAAAACTGACTGCTTGGGTACTTTTCCCACAAAGCCCTTTTGTGGTGCCAACTCACACAAACCCATTACCCAGGGTTGTGGATTACCCTCCAAGCTACATAAATCAACACTCCCTCTTAGCGAGGAAGGTACTTCCAGCACTTGGAAGTAGCTCGTCATCATCATCACTACTAGTGACATTAGCCCAACTCCTAATGTTCACAACTACAACATACCCAGTAGAATGAACCACACTCTTCTTGGCAGTGACTCTACAACAAGAAGCCTCTTGCTTCTTCCTTTCTTGATAAGCCTTCACGTCATCCCATAGTTCCTTTTTACCAGCTGTAGAAGTCTCCTTACTTCTTGCTGACCACACACCCTTCTCGGGTTGCATATTCTCCCTCTGAACCTGCATAATCTCGTTAGAATTTTGCACCCTCCAAGCCTCAAGAACCTACACCTACTTCTTCTCATGATCTATAGGATTGCTCATCTGTCGGTATAGCCCATGATCATTAACTCCAATGACAACTCCTATTGAGTTAGAGCCTTTGGACTTGAGTCTCGCTTTCCCATCTTGGAAAATCACGTCAAACCCCTTCTGCTTGATCACTGGGAAAGAGAACACATTGTATCTAAGCTCTGGTACAAATAGTACATCTTGAACTCACAGCATCCGACCTGACTCCATCCTAAATGGAAGGACATCAAATCCTCTAATCTCTTTTTGAGTCTTATCACCAACCAGCATGTGTAACTTGGAGTCCCATTCAGTAAGAGTCTCAAACGCATCACGCAAACCTGTTATATGCTTCAATGCACCACTATCCACGTACCATGCAGTTACAACAATGGTACTCTCAGAGAAATGAGACACTAGGGAAAAATATTCGACCTCCAACCTTCTCAAGAGGTCATCGAGCTTAGAAGAAGTAGCAACACTTGCTATCTCCTTCCCCTTCTTCTTCTCATTGTCTCCTTTCTTCTTCTTCGAACACTTTGTCAAATAATGACCATATTCATCACAATTCAAACACTTCATATTACTCAAGTCTTTCTTTGGATTTCCCTTCATCCTCCGAGCAAGAGTCGTGTCCACTTCAACAAAATTATTCTTCTCGTGAAGGTCCTCGTCTTGCATTTCCTCCTGAATGAAGCCATCCCACAACTTGTTCCAGTCTGGCAACTTCTCTTGAATGACAATCCCTTTGATGAAGGGATTCCATTCCTTGGTAAACCCTTTCAAAGAAATCCTCATCATCTCGGAATTTTTAACAATATCACCGATCACAACAAGCTCATCTCGAACCTGACACAATCTCGTCAGATACGACGCCACTCCTTCATCATCCAACATATTGAAGCTCTTCAAGTTATCCTTCAATACCAATAGGCAGTTCTCGTTCTTGTTCTGGAATAGATCCTGAAGAGATTTCCACATATCATGGTTAGAGCTCTTCCTTGAAAAATGAGGTATCAAATTATTTTTGACACCATCTAGGATGACCAACTTCTCCTTAGTATCCAACTCCTCATACACTTCCAATTCCTTAGGATCAGTTGGTTTCTTGATCTTCTTGTCGAAAAACTGGTATATCTTGTTCACCATCAAGACCAACTTGATCCTTCCCTTCCACATACTATAGTTAGACAACCCATCCAACCTGTCCTCATATTGCAAGCCAACCGAAAACTTTGCCATTGCTATTATTCCTTCGACAACAATTGAAACAACTCGGTCTTGAGTTGTACATTATGCACACTCTGATTCACTGGACCTTCAAAGTAGCTATAATACCATGTTGATTTTTCCATGGCACTCAAGAATACAGTTTGAGTCTAAAATCATAATCACAAACACACTCAAATTCCACACCACTTCTACTTTGCACAATGGAAAATACACAATAGTGAATCAACTAGTACACAAGACAATATTTTTAACCCAACACTTATTACTTTACAAAAATTTAATACAACAATCTTAGGGCTCCCGTACCAGAGATCATGGCCCTTATAATTAGCCTTGATATAAGACAAGAAATAGGGTTTGGTATTAACAACTATGATGACTAATATACCGTGATCAAAGTACAACTGAACTACTTTTTTTGGTGAGCATCCACAGTCCTTTTAGTCCATGTATCGCAAGTCCTTTAAATCCCCTTCTACAACTCAACAATTTGCCACTATCAATGATCACTACTTCTTTAGGTCACTGAACTTTGGCCCAACACAATCTGCCCTCTAGTTTCTCTTTACTCCTTTAAAGACACCAACACTTAGGGACTTCAACATTGCCCACTCCTTGCCTTCACTACTACTCCAAATATGACAGGTCTTAGGGCTTTGGAGGTTACCTACTTATCACTGATCCAACCCACTATCAATCATCGAAATAGGTCTTGATAACTAGCCCACTTGGCTACTCTTTAGCTCCTCCAAAGATCGGTCGTTAAGGCTCCAAACCACCTTCTCACTAACAAATACAAATCTGCGCTTTTGTCCTCTACACTTAAGGATTGAAGCAAGCCACTACAACCCTCCAAACAAATTGATCTTAGACTGCTCCTACATTGTCCAATATGAAACTCATCATCTAATGTCAAGCCTACAAAGGCCAAAAACAACTAATTTTATTATATGCATATTAATATTTTAATACATTCTTTTATCTCTTAATTCTAACTCTTATTTTTATATTATCCTCATTAATTTTTGAACTCTTATATAGAATACTCTCTTTATATATATGTTTTATGTTTTTTTTTTATTATTTTGAGATATATTATTATTTTATATTTTATCTGTTTATCTATATATAATATATAATTATTATATATATATATATATATATTATATATATATATATTATTATATATATATTCTATATCTTAATTATATATATATATATATTAGGCAATGCTAAACTAATTATATTAAGAAAATTGAAAAAATATATACAAGAGGGCTTAGCCTCTGAGAGTGATTAAACAGCTTTTTGTCAAGTTTTTCAACACAAAATCTATCCTGCTTAGAAGGAAGGACCTGATAGCAACACTTAAGCTGTTCAAGACAGTAATAGACGATTACATGAAAGCTATCCCCAAAAGAACATTTCCAAGCTAGAGATTTATACATTACAGGCTTGGAATTTCGCCAAAAACAATAGCATATTCAAAAAGGAGCAGAGCATAGGTGCCTGCATGTCTAGAAAGGTCGCTAGCCAGAGACCACGTCGCCATGGTTGCTGAACACAGGGAGCTGCTCCCGAACAGAGCATTTGTAGCGAAAACATATCAAAAAAAACATAGGCATAAACCTCAGACCCGGAGTCTTAGTCCTTACCCGCCTTTCCTTGAATGTCAGTTGAGTTTTTGGAGCCTTCTGCCTAGTCCTCTGCAGCCCGCTGCTCAGCCTCCCATTCTGCTGCTTCCCGTTTTGGATCTGGCTCCCAAGTCACCTCCATGCCATCCGGGATGTCCTCAGGACGATGAATCCCTGGCGGGAGCTTTAAGTATAGGATATTGCCAAAGACACGGTCCGGCTCCTTGCCCTTCCTTGGAGCTTCCATTTCCTGGGGCTTCTCCAGCGATTGCTGAGCCATTTTAGTAACCTCCATATCTATTATGCTGTCGATTTCTTTGAGAACCTCGTTCTGCTCTTCCGAGTGGACACCAATACTCTCCTCTTCAAGCCTGCTCTGAGAGGAGGGGAGGTATGAACTGTCGTCCTTGCCCCTGCTCTGAGAGGAGTTATTCGAACTGGGCTCCTTTTCCTCTGATACCTCCTTCCCACTGTCTTCCTCTTCGTCTTCTTCAGAGAAGACAACTGTGATCAGCACTGAGACAACGGGCCTGTTGGTTCAGCGATGGTATTTAAACTTGACTGTTTGCACAGTGTTGCTAATGTCATTCTCAGAATCCTCAGACCTAGGAGAGCTTGGCGAGGCACAAGCAAGCGGGGAGACACGCCGTGGGCTTTGAACTCCCCTGCCTCCAGATTGTCCCCTCTGTCCGTAATTCCGCCCACGGCAGGACGTGGCGCGTTGCTGAGGAGCCATCTTAAGCTTATGATGCTCCATAGCCTTCAACAACTGACCCGTAGCCTCAAGCTCTCCCTTATTCACCTCAAACTTGGGGAGTTTGAGTTTTCTTGCTGCTGAAAGATGCAGTGTCTGGAAGGAGCGGTCCAACTGGTTAACCCCGACCACAATCTTCCCTCGATGCCTGGAATAATTCTTCGTTCCTGCACAGAGCCTGGGTTTGCGCAGAGGCCTACCCACTCCAGCACCCTCCTCCTTCCTCACCAGACAGACATTCTCGTGCACAATTGGGTTGCAATTCCGCACCTGTTCAGACAGGGAATCCTCTGCAAACATTTCGCGCCTGTTCATACTGCTGAACCCTTTGTAAATTCCTTGGAACAACGATCGGCGTAAATGGCATTGAATGCCATTCAATGCTGCCTTAATGAACTTCATTGCACAGCTCCAAAGCGTCGGCTCGCGGAGCTCTCCTCATGGCAGGCACATGGCCTCCATCTGTCACGTTGGCACCCGCATCCGGGTTAATTATTTAATATATTAGATGTTCATTTAATTTAATTTTTAAAGATTGAAGTATTATTATTTAATTTATATCTATTAGAATTAATCATTGCATCTTTGTATTATTTATTTACATTTTTGGATCAGTTTCTTATTTGGATCTTGATGATAAACCACATTTTCTTGTTCAAAACATGTCGATCTACAAAACATAGATGTGATTTATCTGAAATCGCTTATTATAAACATTATGAATCACAAAAGCTTACACAGATATTGGCCTTGGATGGAAGGGAGATTGCTGACAAGGTTCGTCATTTTGAATACACGTGGCTGAAGATTTAAAATATATTATAAAATTAGATTAAAATAATATATATTTATGATTTTGTAATTTTATGGTTTTTGAGCATGAAGTTGATAAGCCATTGGTATTGTAATGAAATCTATTGTTAGACTAGAATTTTCTATATTTGACCAATCAATTTAAACCATTATATATATAGTGTGTGTGTGTGTGTGTGTGATCTAATTGGTCGATGACTATTTTCTATCGTATATTAATTTTTCTTTTTATATTTAGTTTATATTTTATTTTTTTCAAAATTTTATTAAAACTTCCAAATAAGTATTTGTTAGATTTTGTCAAAACTAATTGAAAGTTTTTTTTGACCAAAATAAAAAAACAATATAAAAATGGTGAGCATAGTAACAATTTTTCCAATTTAAATATATTCTAATTTTAACAAATGTTAGTGTTGTGTGTGTGTGTATATATATATAGATAGAATATGTTCAAAAATTTCAAAACTAATTGAAAGTTTTTTTTGACCAAAATAAAAAAACAATATAAAAATGGTGAGCATAGTAACAATTTTTCCAATTTAAATATATTCTAATTTTAACAAACGTTAGTGTATATATATATATAAACAAAACAAATAGAGATTTGTATTGTTAAAAAAAATGGATAAGGCTAAAACCTTTACATATTCCAATCTTCTTTGTAGGTTTGAGATTGAGTACAAGGCTCAATCCAAACCCTCAAGTGAGTTCCCCGTGACACAAAAGCTTCAATCCCTTTCCAACTAATTTTTTTCCAAGAAACCCCAAAATATAGACATATTTACATTCCAATTTCCACTATAATTTTATTTTGATCTAGTTAAATGTTTTCCTTTCTTCCCAAATTAAATCCAACTCCACATTTTTTGCAAATTCCAATGGATCGTTCTTTGGCAAGTGCACGATAATATTCTTGAAATCTTCTTCATCTGCTTGATCTACCCTAGAAGTTTCTTTTCCATTGCTATTCCTTGTGGTTTGTGGAGGGGATGTGTTTTCCACGAGATACTATTGCTTTTACACTAACAACACGTCCAGAGAATGAGAATCCTTCGTAGAGATTGAAGGATCCACATTGGAAAGCCATATTTCTTGGTTAGATAATGTTGTGGATGTGATTTCTTTGATTGTATCTACTTCCTTCTTGTTTTATGGTTCTTTCTTGCCTTGAAGGTCTTCCTCTTTGAATACTGTATAGTGATTCCCTTGTGCTCTTTCCCACCATTTGGGCCTTCAGACTTTTTTACAGTCTTTTCTATTTTGAGAACATTTGAGACAATTTTTAATTACATGCCCAGTTTCATAGCATGCTCTACACCCAAATGAAATATTCTCATAGTGGATTTTTTGGACCCCAAACATAGTTTGGAGCCATCAAATTAATCTTCATTGGAGTATCCTTGTTGAATTCTATGTCCACACAAATGCGGGCATAAGTAGTCTTGTAAAAAAATAATGTTTTAGGACAATGATGATAAAAATTTCCAAGCGCATTCACAATAGGGGAAAGCATGTATGATTCCAAAAATGCAAGGGTAGGTTCAAAAGCCTTACCCAAACTGGGTTGTGGATCAATAGGGAAAGCGATGTATGATTCCAAAAATGCAAGGGAAGGTTCAAAAGCCTTATCCAAACTGGGGCTGTGGAGATTGATGTTATTACCACGTCAAAAGTGGGAGTCCGAGACGGCATGAAGAGGTCAACACTCCCCCAAAACCACGACCCAACTTCACAGATGGCCTTCTTGTCCTCAATATTATAAAAAAATTCAAGGAAGAAACGCCAAGTAATAGGTTAAATATTCAACTGGTCTCTCAAAAGAGGCTTCCATACCTTAGAGATCCATTTATGTAGATGGACTAGCCGTGCCCAGTACCCATTAAACTTGCAAACCAAGCCAATCTCCAAAAACTATTTTTCAAAATAAAAAACTTCCTCATCCATTGGAACATTGAGGGAAGAAATTTCTTGAACCACAGGAAGACCAAAACCAAATTTCAGCATAGAGTGGTATGAAACAAAAAAAAAGAGCTAACTTGATGAGGAACCATACCTGCAAAAAAAAAAAACTTTTTCGCCATATCACACTGATTCATGATTCACAAAACATATCTGTAAAAAAATCCATACAAACAAAACTAAAATTAAATAACTAAAACAAAACCCTAAATATATTTTATTTTTTATATATATTTTCAATATTTTTGATAATCTATTATTATTATCTTATATTAAAACATTAGAAAAAAATAATATTTTTAATTTAATTTTTAATAAAATTAATTTTAAATTAAATATTTAATTATTTATTATACTTAAGTTAAAATATAATACATAAAAATAGTAAAATACAAAATTTCATACTAAAATTATTTTAATGTGAGAGCACTTAATTGAAAGATGATCATAAGCCTCTGGCTAGATATCTCTATAAAAGGGAAATTCTCAAACCACTCTTTCCAATGTTAGTAAAAAATAGAAATGTATCTTAAATGTTTTAGGATATTTACATAAAAAAATTTATTTATTGAAATTTAAATATATTTTATTAATTTTTAATATTTTTAAGATTATAATAAAAATTTGTGTAAATATTTCAAATTTAAAAGTAAACATAAATAAATTTAGTTTATGGTTATTCATTAAAATAATGGTAAAATAATTTAAAAATGAATGTGTTTTTTTATATTTAAAAAAAGTAATTTTGAAATGTAGTAATAAAATTTAATATTTTCAAAAAAAATTAAGAGGACATTCCAATTTTTACAGATTAAAAAATTTAAAATTAAATAAATTTTAAAAATCTTTATCGTATTTTTGTTAAAATTAAATGGAAAAAATATTGTGAAAAAAACATTTCCATAATACATTAAAGTACATCTAAAATTATCATATTATTTTAAATGGACACTTGCAATAACATAGAATGTGAAGTAATATCAATATTTAATTCATTAATGATTTGCATAAATATTATAAATAAGTTATGACCTAATCAACTCTAACCAAAAACTTTTCAAATAAAAATTTGACTCACATTACTATAGGATAAGAGGTCATCGGTGAGATGTTTCATGAGAGAGGGAGCGGTTCAGCGAAAATCCTCAGCCGTTGGATAAAAAACCAAAAAGCAAGAATCCTCTGGGAGCTGTTCAGTGAAAATGCTCAGCCGTTGGATTAAAAAGCCAAAACGCAATAAGTCACTGCATGGAAAAGCTGAGGTGAAAAGCTTTTGGCCAGAAAAACATTGAAATGAAGACACCCATCCAAGGTCTCTCAATCGAGCACTCGGTCCAATCATATATTCAGAATTTATCTCAAAATAGGCGTCCACAACAGGCCAGAATTTGTGCATGCAAGAAATACCTTTACAGTGATTTGTTTTCGTCTGCGAAATTGGCCACCGTATTACCATGTGGGATATCTATTTTTTTATATGGAGTAGAAAAAAATATATTTTATTTTTCATTTTTAAATTTAAATTTAAATGGAGTTATTTATATAGTTATTATATTGAATTAGAAATTTAGTAATAATAATGAATTTAAAAAATATTATATACAAAGTTATTTTAAGTAAAATATTATATTGTAATGTTAAGATAAATCGATTAATTTCTGATTTCAATATGTGAAGTGTTGTTTAATGGAATAAAGTGAAGTAGAAATGATTACTTTTAATGATTTTTTGTGTAGATCGATTTTGTTAAATTTTATCTAG
Source organism: Pinus taeda (assembly GCA_000404065.3). Lineage (NCBI taxonomy): Eukaryota > Viridiplantae > Streptophyta > Pinopsida > Pinales > Pinaceae > Pinus > Pinus taeda. The sequence goes on along the minus strand of APFE030444428.1, from coordinate 53,278 downwards.
ATCGTGTGGGATTATGTCATGTCTATTTCTAAATTAATTTGGAGGCAAGATTAAATTATTGGCAATTTTTGGGCCAATTTGGAGATAGCGGCCATTCAATTTTTATTAGGAGATTAGAGTTAGAAGAAGTTATTTTGTTCTTATTAAATTACAGATGGGGATCACCCACACTAGGGAAATACGCACTCCCTAGTTCAGTTTGCATGGAGGTGATTAAGTTAGGGCCCACGATGGAGGTAAAATTGGAGGGAAAAGTGCTCCGCAAAATCTATATAAGGCAACTCTCCTCATTTCAATCATCTTTTTGGTAATATCAATTTTTCTTTGGTCGCTCCAGCTGCTTAGTCGAATCACTTGTTGTTCATGAGTTCTTCAAGCGAAGGGCTCACTTGTTGTTCATGAGTTCTTCAAGAGAAGGGCTCACCCTGTCTTCGAGGAACTTCTAGTGCCACCCTAGGAAGGTTTCCTTTCATTTCTTCAGGAGGAGGATCTAAGTGTGATTCCCAGCGATTGCATCCATCTCCAGGAGGTGCGTATTACTGGAGGACGCAGTGAAGAGGAGGCCGAGTTTGCTTGTGGCTTCTTGTAGAGGAGTTTGGGTGAAAGATTTTTCGGAAAGGAGGCATAGGGAGATTGTTGGCATTTGGGAGAAGTTTTGGAGCAAGAGAAGTGTGCTACTTTGCAGGGTGATTTTCGCACTTCCTGGGCCAACTTAGACACAGCACTAGGTGTTCACGTGGAGGGTAGAGTATCAGCGTTTGAGGTTTAACTTTATTGTGGAGGTTAAGGAAAATATTTGGAGAAGTGATTGTTGCATTTTCATGAGATTGGAGAAGGATTTCGTTGCAGTTTATTGCAGGGCGTTTTGTGGAACAGCTTGGACGATGTGGGGCATATTGAAGGTCGATTTTAAAAGTTCAAAATCTGGCCAAAACCATTTTTGGATTTTTCTGGGTTGTCAACAAAGATCCCATATCTAAAGTTTCATAATGGTTTCATAATTTCCTAAGGCCATTTATTTACAGACATTGTTCCCCAGGTCATTTTTTTTTATGAAGTTGTTATGGAGGTCATTTACATTACGACGTCTATCATTTAAGAAGCCAGGGAAAGCATGACTCGGTAATTGCGGCGGCTGATTATAAGGGAATTGTGGGAGTTATGCTTATGTTTTCTTGACTGAAATTGATAATTCTGTCAATTGATCTCCGTTTACTGCAGCTCACGCTATCGTTAATTATCGGACTTCTCGTCTCGGTTGGCCATGATGTTTTAGTCTCCGGACGATGAGGGTTAAAGATCAATGCGCTGGGTCACTAATTGGGCCATTGAGACATGGACGCCATCTTCAGTAAGCCTCCTCTCTATTTTAAATGCTCTGTTTCTGTCCATCGTGGAGTCTGTGTGGTTTAGGCAATTATGTGCTAAAAGTGTATTGCATGAGTTCTTGGTTCGAGTCCTGCTGAGTGTTTTTTCCAAATTAATTCACTAATTTCATCCGGTTTGCCTTGCCGTATGGGTTTGTTTATTTGTGTCGAGTGTTTTTTCTTTTTCAAATAAATTCACTAATTTGACCCCAGTTTGCCTCGGCATGTGGGTTTTTGATTATTTTGATTATTAATCCACTATACTCATCCTCAGTTTGCCAGAAGATTATGATGGCACCTCGTGTGGTTTCTTGATTGTTTAGTGTGCAGATGCCCATGAACATCATGGAATGGAATGGATGCCACTTTTGAGGGGTGTTGCAATTCGTCGTGCCTTCCAGTAAGGTAATTGTTCTTTGCATATTGTGCTTCTGCTTGTTAATCTTTTTCGGTGGGCAGGTCTCTGTTCGGTAGTCTGGCGACTGGCTTGCACAATTTTTCGATACTCTCTGTTATGGCTATTCTGTAATTGGTGTGGGGTATGGTAGTTTGGTTTGCTAGCCTTCACACCATTTATTATCGCTTTGTTTTCGTTCTTCTATGCTTATGACCTGTGCGTCTGAAAGTTTTTTTCCAGCTTGGAAGTTACTCTGTCTTTTAAAACCCACCTCCTTTCTTTTACACAGGAACAGAATGAAACAGGAAGCGGACGACTGCATATGTGCAGGTCCTTGCATCCCATGACTTCCCGTTGTAATTAAGCAGAACCCTAAGCTCTGGTCAGATCGGGCTTTGATTTAATTTGTTTTTTATTTAATTTACCGAGTTGTCTTGATTTTTTGGTTTGCTAGCCTTCACATCATTTATTATCACCTTGTTTTCGTTCTTCTATTCTTGATGACCTGTGCGTTTGAAAGTTTTTTTCAGCTTTGAAGCTACTCTGTCTTTTTAATACAACTTTTAAAACCCACCACATATCTTTTAGACAGGAACATAATGAAACAGGAAGCGGAAGGCTGCATATGTGCAGGTCCTTGCATCCCATGAATGGCCGTTGTAACTAACCAGAACCCTTGCCATTTAATTTGCTTATGATTTAGTTACATTTGATTGAACAGTACTGGACAATTTATATAATTATATAATAAAAAAATTTGTTTTTTAATACACAAACAAATTCGTCCTCCTTTTGGTCCACTGCCCAAGATGGGTTAATCAATGGGATGAACGACGGATTATTTTCCATATTATTAGCACCATCTTCAGCCTCCACCTCCGCATTGAGGTAGGTAGTGCATATTCTCACATTTTCTCCTCTTTTTTCTTTCAACAAGTACGATGACATAAAACCATTTTGTCGTTTTTGTAAAAGCGTGGACACAAAAGTATGAGATTTCTTGGAACAGTTGTTTTAGCTGTTTTATGTCAAAGTCAAAATTTAGTCTATTATTATTTTTCTGTCACTTTTCTGTCACTTTGTTTTACAGTTTCCTATTTGTTTTAGGGGAAACAATATACCAATTTCGACCCCTCATGTTTGAACTTGTCTAGATATATTTGTGGTTTGGATCATTGAAAAGATAAGGAGATGGACTAGTTCCTATGAAGTATACAATACATGTCAAGGGAAACAATACCTTCAATGCCGATCACTCTATTTGAACTTGTTCAAGTATATTTGTGATTTAGATTATAGCAAAGACAAGGAAATGGACTAATTCCATTGAAGATCAAAAGATGAAATCAATTGATCAGTTTAAGTGAAAATACTTTCCATAAACTCATATGTAGTTGCTAGCTAATATACATTCTCCCATTTTCTTTCCTTCTTCCAAAATGAACTAAGACATTAAAGCTTTCACTCTTTAAAATGAGTTGACATCAAAGCTGTTGTAGTTACTACAGTCATCATCGTTGTTTTGAGAGTTTTATGTCATTTAGTCTACACTCACCCTATCATTATTATATATATATATATATATATCATCCTTTAGTTTCCATAACTAATTAATGATTGATGTTACAAACTTACATAGTTAATGTTACAAAGTCTGATGTTTAGGTCAATCATTTTTCCATTCTCCTTCATTGTCTTTTCCTTTTAGGATAAGAGTATAGACTTAAAAGCATCTAGTTTCTTTAAACCTGTTAAATAGTTAATACATGTGGCTTTTATGTCAATAAATAAAGGCATTATTGTCTCTAAACTAACTACATAGGAAATATACATATGGTTAATGCTTTAAGACATAGTTAATATTGTTAATGATTCTAAGTGTAAGGGTTTTCACAGTTTGTTATAATGCTTGAGTTTTTTTCTAGAATTGAATTGTGTTGTGTTTTTGAAACATCCTACATTTCGAGTGGATACTCCACCCATTGTTAGGGACCAAAAAGATATAAGAACGTTTGTTACATAGTTAATATTGTTTTTTTTTTCTCAGTAAAAGTTAAATCTATTAAGGGAAAATATAGTACAATGAGAAATTACAGCCAAAAAAGCAGGAACAAGGGCAGCCGGAAAGGATGATCCATCCACCTCAGCCCCTAGAAGAGAAGACAGAGACGGAAACTAAACATGAAGAGACAAGAGGAGCATAGAAGCAGAGCAGAACCGAGGATTCTACCCAACATGGATGGAATCAACTAAACGACACTTTTTCCCTTTCTTTTTGCCGACTTTGACCCATTTAGGAGAGCATTGCTGGTGAGGCAAGATTTGCAAGCTGAGCTGGGCAGAAGGAGAAGTCTCCTTGTCTGAATCCGATGGAGAAGATTCATGATTCCTTTTCTGTGAGATTGGTTGAACAGACAAGTCCTCAGGCTCCGCCTGGGGCAGATTCTGTGCTAGATTTGCTTCCATATCTTCCGCGGTTTCTTCCTCATCATCCGTGCTGAAATCAAAGTCGTCCATGGGGGGAGGGGTATGAGGCTTCTAGCTCTTAGATTTTTGCTTAGGATTGGTCTTCTTTTTGTGTACCGGCATCGCGGGACAGGAGCTTTGAAGGTGCCCTGTGTGATGGCAGTTCCGACAACGAAACGCTGTATTCTCGTAGTCCAGGGCCTGAGTCCAATGAAAGTCTCCAATTTTGAGATTGATCTGGTCAGGGAGACCTTTGCTCATGTCTATTTCTACACAGATTCTGGCAAAGGTATAGAGGCCCAGTTCCCCTCTTGAGACGTCTGTATCAAGGAGGCGGCCTAGAGCCTTGCCAATCCCTTGGAAAACCGCAAAATGCCATAGATGCGCTGGGAGGTTGGGGATTCGGACCCAGATGGGGAGCTTGGTTATGACTGCTGTAGCTGGATCGAAATCTGGGAACCATGGGGTGAGAAATAATCCTGTTGAGCCCCAAAACGAAGGACCAACAGTAAGGGCTTTTTGATAGTACTCATCGAACGCGAACACTACAATGAAGAAGCCCTTTGAGCATAACAGAATCTTGCAGTTGTTGGTCCAGTTGGAGTGGACCCATTGGTAGAGGTCTGCTGTACGCGGCCAGAGCCCATTAAACCTGCAAATAATGGCGTGCTCTGCAAACTTTTGGGTTTGCTCATCTAGCGATGGATGCATTATTTCAATGGTGGGGGTTTCCTCCAGTTTGTCCACCAGAAAAGCTTTGGGTGCCTGAACTGGTGGAACCGTCTTTTCAGGCTTCTTAGCATGGACTGCATCTTTATACGAAAATGCCTTGGCTGTGGAAGACTCTCCAGCAGCTCCTCCTCTCAAACGAAGGGTTAAAATAATGGTTGCATCTTTCTTAATGCCGTAAAAAGAAATAGGATAGCAATCTTCAAGTTGTTTACCTTCGTGGAGAAGCCTTTGAGCTGCAGTGGGGATCCCCAGTTTGATGTTCAGTATAAGCTTGATACTCTGCACTAGATTCGTCTGGCTTACCCATTGTAACATAGTTTTGCCTGTAATGAGCTTGATTTGTATCTGGAATGAGGAAGAAAAGTCCAAATGTCTCTTTCCCCTGCAGATCTGTGAAGAGAGGAGGCATACGCGTTGGTTGATTTTCGTTTCCTGGATCTGCCTCATGCGCAAAAGAGGCGAACAGCCATCCGGAACAAACCCTTCCTTTCCTAAAGCCCCGATCCGAGGAGAAGCAGCTAAGGGTTGTGCGTGGTCGACCTTGGCCGCTGCTCCGGCATTCTGAAGAGAGCCCTCTAAGCGTGATAAGGAGGCAGGGGGCTGAAGCCAGGCTACTCCAGAGCCCACGGCTAAGAGATCAGCGTCGCCGGCGATCTTGGAAGGGATATCTGGCGTATCTGCAAAGAGGAGAAAGACCTTTAACCTGTGCGTGAAGTTCTGGTAACCTTTCGCAGCGGGGGCGCTCAGAAACTCGATGGCGGCCGAGGGCATGGAGGCGGCAAATCTAGGGTTCGTCCCTGGAGCGCCCAGAATAAGTTCATTCACATCATAAGATTCGCACAGATCTCGCCACTCTTTTTTTGAAATAGGGTACCAACGCTTCACCAGAAGACCAGCTCGATCAATGCCCTGACCGTCCTCAAGCCAATACACCAGATTTCCATTGCCATGATGGCAGGAGCCACGGTAATGAGCCGAAGCTTGACGCCTGCCGGTTGGGATGCAAATCCGATGAAAACCCTATCGCTCCTCATCCTCGAAAAAACCTCAATCCAAAACAGACCAAAATCAGATTCACGCCTCTTTACATAGTTAATATTGTTAGTGATTCTAAGTGTGCGGGTTTTCACATTTTGTCATAATGTGTGAGATTTTTTTTGGAGTTGAACGTGTTGTATCTTTAAATGTCCTACATTTCGAGTGGACACAACACCCATCATTAGGGACCAAAAAGCTATAAGAATGTTTTCATCTTTTGATCTTTAATGAAACTAGTCCATTTCCTTATCTTTTCTATAATCTGAACCACAAATATACTTGAATAAGTTCAAATAGAGTGGTCTATAACATTGAAGGTTTTGTTTCCCTTGACATGTATTGTACACTTCAATGGAACTATTCCATATATTTATCTCTAGAATGGTGTCCAGACCACAAATATAACTAAACAAATTCATATATGAGGGGTCTGAATTGGGGATATTAGTACCCCCAAAACAAAGTATAACACAATTACAATAAATATTTGAAAAGAAAGCCTAAATATATACTTGCAATAATGCAACCTTAACAATATTAACCATGTAACATTGGCACGGGGGCTTCACTCAATGAACCTACCCTTAATTTGACTACATATTGGAAAATACCTCTAAAAATCACATTAGTTAACCCCCTACCAATACGAACCCAATACACCTTTCCAATTTAAAAAAAACCCTACTTTCACAACATACTGTAGGTTTCCATTTTTTCATTTGCATTTTTTACAACCCTTTATATTTTTTCATTAACTTTGAGCCCTGTTTTTAATACCAACCAATATTAAAACACTTTATCCCCTGTTATATGTTCTATATATTGTGTCATTTTTTCCTCAATATATATCCCCCAATATGAACCCACGTGGTATGGTATTGCCCCCCCCAATGAAGCCCCCGTGAACACTGATCAGATTTATACTAAATATGTAATTGGTTTAAATCAACATTGAAATACGTAAATATATGTTTTGAAGTGCAACTAGTGAGGTTAATGGATTGTCGTTTAACATAGCTTTTAGAGGAATAGTTCATTTGAACATATATTTGTAAGCTAATATTATTTTATTTTGGGGTAAATAAAAAGGAAAATTATATTTCTATTTCTATTGCAATTAACCTAAATTTTGCGTATCTTTTAATCAAGTTCTTGGATTCCATGTATCTAAGAGAAAACTCATAGACAACCTACCATGAAACCCCTAGAACAAATGGATCAGAATGAAACCTAGATGAACAAAATTTCCCATGGAGAAAATCTTACTTTATAAATGTAAATATTTACTTTTGATAGTTCTTGGAGTCCAACCACTGATACCTGTCTAGCTACCTCTCCTTATCTTGGTTTTCATTGAACCTATTGACATATTGGCTAATGCAATTGCTTTTCTCCATATTTCGAGGTTTTCTTTGTTGGGCTGCGACTTGATTGCTAATTGGAAAAGTAAGATCATATCAAAAGCTGGATTTATATGTATCTTTATTTTGTTTTGATTGAGTACCATCATTGTTTAAACAAGTGTATTTTGTGTTATGCTTACATCCATTCCTTGCTCCTCACTTGTATGATGTTCATCTCTATATCACCATCACCAATTTAGATTATGCTATGCTTGGTATGATATGTTCGAATTGTTGAGCTATCCTCCTAAATTAGGATTGCCTTGATATGTTTCTACTCATGACCTTCATACAACACGAAAATAGGTTGTTATAAGTAGAACTTCGACGTAAATCACATAAAGAGAGACATTTGTTGACGCGTTTCGAACCAACCAGTGTGGTTCATCGTCAGGACAAGGTGAAGAAACAGATCCAGCTTTGCATGCTAAATAGTCTGAGCAGAGCCTCCAACAGCTATCTTGACCAATGGCTAATTTTGACTAGGGTACCGCAGTCAAAAAGTCAAAATGATAATTTAATGGGAGTTAGTTATCATACCTTAAATTATATAAAAGAAATAATAATAGATGTTGTTTACGTTATTAGTTTATTAAAAATCGTAACTTATATAGGTTGATTAAGGCATTTGTTTCCAAGATGAGGTTCACATCTAGATGACTATGAGAGTATCTTAATGAACTTGCTCCATTCCCAATCGAAGGTACAACAAAGTGATTGTTGGATCCCTATGTTCTATTAGATTGAGGTGGACCCAAACCTCTTGCCATGCTATGAAACTTGAGTGGTTCAACTCTTTTCATATCAACTAAACTTTTCAGTAACATACTTGAGCCTACCATTTTAAGGTGATGACCCTAACCTTGAGACACCTTAACTATAATCTTTTCTAGATGTTTCCTCTTCCAACGAGAAGCAAATTCAGTCATAATGAGATAATTTCCTTTTGTCTAGAGGAGTCTCCACTCCACTATTTATAAGAATGTTGCCTTGTTTCCACATCTCCCAATATGGTGAAAGCTTATGATGTTCAACATTATAAGCCCAAAAGAATCTCCTAGATATGTTTTATGATTCACTTTTAAATTTTCCTTTGGGCCATCTTCTAATCATCTCAATTCTTCTTTGGAAATTGCCATCACTTCTCAAATCACCATCAATCGACTCCTTGTATCAATTAGCTAATCGAAGGTGAGAAAGATCTGAATAATAGATTCTTCCACTCGGTTACTTAACATACATAGATAGGGGACCTAGAATCTCCTTTTAATCAGATGGTCCCAATTAGCAATTCCTCATTAGTACAATAGCCAATGAAAAGCAAGTATTTTTTGGCCATGCTCGTAAGTTTTGTATCTTATTCCAAACTTGGTTTTTATTGTCTAGTGCTCACTGTTACTTGGTTAAGGATGTTTTTATATGCTTGTATTAAATAGTAATTTCCCCCTCTAGTTAATCCCCATCTTAGGTGATTCATGCCTACTTTCCAAGCGATAAATCTCATTTGCATTTTTTTAGCCTATGTTTGTATTCATCTAAAATGGTTTCCACCCAAGAGCTTAAGGGTGAGTTGGTTATGATGAAATAATCCTCAACATGTTGATACAAAGATATATAATCCCCACCCAACTTCTTTGAAATGTTGTTGGATCTCCCTAAAAGCCTTTCACATTGTGAGAGGTTCATGTTGATTCCACAATTCTTTCCAAAAGAAAATTGCACTTCCCATTTTGAACTTTCGAAATACTAATATTTCGAGCCACTACCTAAAATTTCCTCACACTATTGAAATGGATAACCTTGGTTGTTGAACTCCATAGGTATCAAATTCTTCATCTCCACCCTTGTGGTATACTTTACTCTCCAAAATTTTACCCAAAAAACTTGTATTCTATTGCCCATCTCTAAATAAGTTTTCCACTAAAAATTATAATAATTAACTTTAAATTGTGGATACCAAGTTTGACCCTTTCTTTGAATTGACATATCATTTTCCAAAATACAAGTATCCATTTCTTTTTTATCACTACTGAAGAAACTTTAAACTTTTCTTAAGTCTCTCAATGGCATTAATCACCCTTTATAAGTCTCTCAAGTCTGGGTTGGCCTTAAATGGTACATGGTAAGTATTTTTAGTCTCAGGGCGATGAGGGTTAAGGATCAATGGGCTTTGTCACTAATTGGGCCATTGATCAGGACGTTTTTGACACATGGACGTCATCTTCAGTACGCTGCTTCTCTCTATTTTAAATGCTCTGTTTCTGCCCATGGTGGAGTCTGTGTGGTTTAGGAAATTATGTGCTAAAAGTTACTTTTCCCTGGGTATTGCCTGAGTTCTTAGTTCGATTCCTGCTGAGTGTTTTTCCCAAATTAATTCGCTAATTTCACCCGGTTTGCCTTGCCGTATGGGTTCGTTTATTTGTGTAGAGTGTTTTTCCTTTCCAAATAAATTCACTAATTTCACCCCAGTTTGCCTAGGCATGTGGGTTTGTTGATTATTTTGTGGAGTGTCTTCTTCATATTAATTCACTATACTCATCCTCAGTTTATTTCTGTGGAGTGTTTTTCTTTTCCGAATAAATTCACAAATTTCACCCCAGTTTGCCTCGGCGTGTGGGTTTGTTGATTATTTTGTGGAGAGTATTTTTCATATTAATTCACTATACTCATCCTCAGTTTGCTGGCAGATTATGATGATTCCTCCTGTCGTTTCTGATGGTTTAGTGTGCAAATGCCCATGAAGATCATGGAATGGAATGGATGCCAGTTTTGACGAGTGTTGCAATTCGTCGTGCCTTCCAGTAAGGTAATTGTTCATTGCATATTGTGCTTCTGCTTGTTAATCTTTTTCGGTGGGCAGGTCTCTATTCGGTAGTCTGGCGACTGGCTTGCACAATTTTTCGATACTATCTGTTATGGCTATTCTGTAATTGGTGTGGGGTATGGTAGTTTGGTTTGCTAGCCTTCACACCATTTATTATCGCCATGTTTTCGTTCTTCTATGCTGCTTTTTTCCAGCTTGGAAGTTACTCTGTCTTTTAAAACCCACCTCCTTCCTTTTACACAGGAACAGAATGAAACAGGAAGCGGACGGCTGCATATGTGCAGATCCTTGCATCCCATGACTTCCCGTTGTAATTAACCAGAACCCTAAGCTCTGGTCAGATCTGGTTCTGATTTAATTTACTGAGTTGTTTTGTTTTTTTGGATTTTCCAGAGCTGGAATTTAGTTCTCTGGGCAGGTCTCTGTTCGGTAGTCTGGCGATTGGCTTGCACAATTTTTCGATACTATCTGTTATGGCTATTCTGTAATTGGTGTGGGGTATGGTATTTTGGTTTGCTAGCCTTCACACCAATTATTATCGCCTTTTTTACGTTCTTCTATGCTTACGTTTGAAAGTGTTTTTCCAGCTTGGAAGTTACTGTGTCTTTTAGAACCCACCTCCTTTCTTTTACACAGGAACAGAATGAAACAGGAAGCGGACGGCTGCAGAGTCCTTGCATCCCATGACATGACTTCCTGTTGTAATTAACCAGAACTCTAAGCTTGGGTTCGATCTTAATTTTTTTATTTAATTTTTTTTGAGTTGTTTTGATTTTTTGGATTTTTCAGAACAAATTTGGAGCGAATATATATGGATTCAGCCCTCAAAAATCTCTATAATCTCTATGACAATTAAACTGGGCCATTTCAATAGATTCAATTTCAATAAATTCTATCACATTTTTAAAAATAGAAAAAAACCAATAAAAAAAAACTCGTTAATTTACATCTGATTGAACGGTACTCGACATTGAACAGTTTATATATATATATATATTTAAATAGACAAACCGATTCGTCCTCCTTTTGGTCCAATGCGGAAGATGGATTAATTAATTAGGTAGTGCATATTCTCATATTTGCTCGTCTCCTGTCAACGAGAACGATGACATAAAAGCATTCTGTCATTTTTGTAAAAGCGTGGACACAAAAGTATGAGATTTCTTGAAACAGTTACTTTCGTCGGTGTTGTTGTAGGAGTTTTATGTCAAAGTCAAAATTTACTCTGTTATTAGAAAAATATGTAGGAGTTTTATGTCAAAGTCAAAATTTACTCCGTTATTAGAAAAATATGTATATAACAGATTTTAGTCTCCATAAAGTAGTTAATGGTCAATCTTACATGGTGACAAATAATGTTATAAAATCGTGAATACTGTATATTGTTACACAGTGACATGTTATAAAATCGTGAATACTGTATATTGTTAACACAGTGACATGTTACAAAGTCACAAATATTGTAGATTGTTGGGTCAATTTTTATCTCATTCTAGTTTAATTTTTTTTGTGGGAGAAGAGTTAAGAGTTGTTAATGGTCAATCTTACATAGTGACAAATAATGTTATAAAATCATGAATACTGTATATTGTTAACACAATGACATGTTGCAAAGTCACAAATATTGCAGATTGTTGGGTCAATCTTTATCTTATTCTCGCTCATTTTGTTTTTTTTGGGGAGAAGAGTTAAGAAGTAAAGTATTTAGTTTATTTAAACTAGTTAAATAGTAATATGGATCACTTTTATGTCAAAATATAAAATCATTATATTAAAAAAGTATATTTGGTATTCTTAGACTATTAAGATATTTAGTGTAGTGTAGACTTGGTTAATGTTACATTGTTAATGTTGCATTATTGTAAGCATATATTTAGGTTTTCTTCTCAAATATTTACTCCCACTTTGTTTTACAGTTTGTGATTTGTTTTAGGGGAAACAATGTTTCAATTGAGACTTCTCACATCTGAACTTGTTTAGATATATTTGTGGCTTGGATCATTGAAAAGATAAAGAAATGGACTAGTTCCATTGAAGTATTGTACAAGTCAAGGGAAACAATACCCTCAATGTAGATCATTCTATTTGAACTTGTTCAAGTATATTTGTGATTTAGATTATAGCAAAGATGAGGAAATTGACTAGTTCCATTGAAGATCAAAAGATGAAATCAATTGATAGGTTTAAGTGAAAATACTATCCATAAACTCATATATAGTTGCTAGCTAGTGTACATTTTCCCATTTTCTTTCCTTCTTCCAAAAAGAGCTAGGACATTAAAGCTTCCACTTCTTAAAATGAGTTGACATCAAAGCTTTTTTTCTTTAAATGAGTTAAATAGTTACTACGGTCATCATCATTGTTTTGAGTGTATATCATTATAAAAAGAAACATATATCATCATTTAGCTTCCATAACTAATTAATTATTGATGTTAGAAAGCTACATAGTTATGTTGGTTTTTGGGTAGCATTGGATGTGCTCTAGCTCCAAAATTTTGTGGAGGGGGTAGAACACATGAGATATCTTAGACCCACAAATCGTTTGGTGAAATTCCACCCAGATTGTATTTTATTAAAATAATTAATATTTTTAATGGGGTTTAAAATATTAATGGGTACTAATGAAAATATGGGTGAGAAGCTTTTAAGAAATGAGGACCAAGTCTAATTAAATCTTTGTCGTTGATTAGAGATTGATCATGACCATTGATTTCTTAACAGGGAAAGTATGAAGGAAGGCTTGGGGTCAGTTGGAGAACACACACACTGAGAGCAGCACTTGAGCTAGTTCGAAATTCTGGGGTGTGGTTTGCTGAGAATTTTGGAATGAGTTTCTAGTGTAGAGAGGGGTAGTTCGACAAAGGGACTTCATTCCAAGGTCAAGAATACATAGCAGAAAGGTAGAGCAACATCAAGGAGAGACAACACGACTCCAGAAAGGGTGACGTAGAGGCTAGACGAACTGACGCAGTCACTTAGAGGCATTGTTGGGGTTTCTTTGAGGCAGAGAGAGAAGCAGATAAACAAATCCATCTCCTTCTTCATCATCTTGTCATGGCATGATAGAGTACTTGCCTCTGCAATTCACTCATGACGAGACAACATCAGTCTAAGATGTTTCATGTTGATCCATTGATTGTTCCAAAAGTGGCAGTTTGAGGGAGAGCCTTAGTGACTGCACAATTTCATAGCTCAAGCAGTCAAGGGTGATGCTTTAGCCTTGAGACTGCGTAATGTGCAGTTTAGGTTGGATTGAGAAGGTAGATTGTGCAATTTTGGGACTTAGTGAGTTGGAGGTAGATTGTGCAATTTTGGGACTTAGTGAGCCGGGCTGAGGGGTTTTGCACTCTTTCAGCCAACTGTGCAGTTCTGGGAGGCAGAGCAAACCTGGTGATTGCATAATTGCGCGGCTGAAGTGCTCAAGGGATGGGCTTGAGCTCAGAGACTGTGCAATGTGTAGTTGAGGCCACTCTAGAGGGTCATATTACGCAATTTTGGGGCCAAAGTCTAGGCTTGAGCACTCGAAATGCATAGTTCACAGTATTGGGAGGCAGGAACTGTGCATTGTGCAACTTCAAGGGGTAGGGTTGCAGCTTGACGGTTGGAACTGTGCAATGTGTAGTTGAAGAAGACGGAATGAGGCTAAGTTGCTACGAAAATTCTGAAATTTGGTTAAGTGTGGGATCAATGAGCTAAGGTGAACAATGTTATGACTTGAATGTGATCACACACTTAGAACACTTAATGACACAATAACATAGATCATCTAGGACATATGAACAATACTTTTTTCCTTAGCATGACAACTTTGCGATGACTTACGACAAGTGTGACACCGAAGATACACTTTGCGATGACCATGACGACACTTGTGTGATAGTGCTTAAAACTTTGGAAATGAGTACGAAAAATGTTTACATAGCTAGATAAACTCATTACACAATATTAACCCCTTGAAACCACCAAAACAAGCTTATATATATTGTGTGACAACTAACATGTGAAAAGACAACACTTTCCGTTTCTTACAAAAGGGACCAAAACACTTAGAGAAAACACATGGAATGGATTTCAATGTTTGCAATAAAAATATACAAGATCAAGGTAGGCTTCGAAATTTGGTGCAAGCCAAAATTTGGAGGGCGTTGTAGCAACAACAACAATTGTAAGTAAATAAATTTGGAGGGCGTTGTAGGGACATACTTCTCCCTTTGGTCTCTCTTTTACTTTGTCATAACATCAAAACAAGTGATATACACTTAAGAAAACTATGATGCATGTTGTATATATTTATGTTCCTAGCCTCATACATCAGGGGGAAAATGTTATCACCTAAAAATTGCTTGCATAACTTTACAAGTGATCACCGAAAAATTTCATTAATTCACCAACATGAAGGTCACCTCAAGAAATTAATTAGTAGCCCAAAATCAGTTGATAAAGCTTTACAACATGGGTCCTTTTCCATCCTTTCAAAGTCACAATGTAGGTTTTATGGGATCCATGTGATCATTCCTTCGATAACCACATAGATTTGTAGAAAGCAATGGTTCCTTAATGAATGATAGAAGAAATCGTGTAGGTCTTGAAATTAAAACTACATTTATATCCATGAAATCTTTTTTGGAAAGAATCTAAATATCTATTAAACTTTGATAATAAAAACAGTGAGAATTACAAACTATTTAACCCAGGCCCATTTAAATAAAACGATCTCTCATTGGACATCATCAAAACTTTGCAAATAATAAATAAATAATCTAAAACTAAAAAAATATGGATAAATATAAGCTTTGTTAACCATAATATTAATGTATTACATTGTAAAAAAAAGACATCAGGAACAAAAAACATTCACATTACCGTAATTGACATTGACGAAAGAAAAACATTCACGCTAATTAACGTAACGTAATTGACATTGACAATAAACATTAAACATCCTACAACATCTACAACATTTACGTTGAAACACCACACATTCTGCAACATAATTTAGAAACCATCCCAATCTAGAACATTGAAGAAATACCTATACCGTATCTAAATAGATAGATACGCTGGACCCACATTGAAGAAATAGATAGCAATAATATCGCTATGAGACATATATTCAGTACTAGACATATAATCAGTAAAACTTGTATAGCTCGTAGCGCATGAAACAGTTCTTGTCATTGGCTTGAGCCCAAGCACCGGCAAAGGCTCGAGATGTAATTGGCGAGGTTCGTAAGGCACGCCGTGCACTGAGTCGACTCGAAAACGCGTTTTCTTCCAGATCCGTGATTATGGCGGTCAGAGAAGCCTGTGTAGGACTGTTGGCTGTGTATGTCGCGGCGTTACAGCTATGAGAGACACCCGTCGTGCAGTCTTCATCCTGTGCGCCCACCACTGCGAGTAGTAATATGAGAGGTAAACCAAAGCTAAATGACCTCATCCTCATGGCTACCTTATAGGGTTTCTTCTCGCATAGTGCTATTATAGCTATCAATCATGGTGCGTGAATACAATACATAGACTTCATAAATTCAAGATAAGGTAAAACTATTACTATGAAGTGTGTATAAGTAATAAACTTCTTAAATTGTGAGCAAAGATGGCTTATACAAAAAAAAGAAATGCACAGTCGTATCTCTCAAAATTTTTCCTGCAGCAATAAGATAGGAAATTAATATTGTGATGCTAAAAGCACTAATTCAGTTGTTTGGTAGTGACGCCATCAACAATATTTCCAATTGAAGGCTTACATGGAGGTGCTTCATCATGAAGCTAGCCTGCAATCCCAACTGCCATCAAATTTCCCATTGCAAGACAAAGAACATATCTTTGAACAACTAAAAAAATGTCAACACTTGGCAAGCATACTCCGCACCTTTGAGCCAAATCAACATGTTCCTGAAATCAATAGGTAACATTTGCAATCTTTTGGTTGTATGATTCTACAAAAAATTTAAACCAAAGAGGGTATCTATAAATCAGCCTCAAACATCTAAAATAAGACATGTTTAGCTCTAATTTTTGTCGTCCATTTTATATTGCTACTCCTACTATAGATTCTGGGTAAAAGACTGATCATAAGGCACACACTTCCTAATAACAACATTGAGCAACAAAATGCAGTTAACCACAACATTACCACCAATTAAACAAAACTCAAACCACTATTTTAGGCAATTCATATCACCATCATAGAATTTAACTACTCAACTTCGTCGCTCTGTTAGTTGGCACATTCTTTAAATAATAGCATGCTAACGCTTCCTGCTCAAAATTTCATCGTAGAGGATATTGGCCCTTTTATCAACAAACAACCATAATAGCGCTCGATCATAAAGTACTACAGTGAAGCGAGGGATGTCATAATCCATGCATATGACCCTCACTCGCTACCACCACTAGGCGTCGAGAGACATAAATCTGCGCAGTTGTGCTCCATACTTCCTTTTTCTTTGCTCCTCTCCACAATTGTGGTATATGTTTCCATACGATGTTCCACCCACATGCCTCTATGGTGAGAGCAACAGGAGCCCAAGATGTGGTATTATTGTTAGTCTTGACATGCTATTAACCATAAACGTGTGTGTCCATCATAAGGAGAAGATAAACATAGTGTTATGTGTTTACGTTTAATGAAGGATAAACACTATACAAACTAGGGATAACCATGACCATGAGGATAGGTATTATTCACCAATTTCTTTTGTAGAGTAGAAGAAGAAAAGGGTAAGCTCATATGTTGTACAGCTGCACAATTCGTGCATTCCAGATCCATGGATAAAGAAAGTGGAAAAGTGGCATTGAAAGTTCAACAACGGTTGACAAGGATATTCTCTCCATCGATCAAATTGAAAAGGTGTAGTTTTCTTTAACTCACATGTTTCCACCGATCTTAATGGCATGGGGTTTTAAAAAAAAATAAAAATATGAAAGTTGTAATTCCAAAAGGTCTCTCCTTGCCTTGTCATGACCTCCATGATTCTAATCAAGGTTGATAATTGACACCACCCTATTTCAAGAGCCGCATAGGGACGGGGCTATAATGCATCCATTCTCTTGTGGTATCAATGAGGTTGTTCTGAGATGCAATCCCCACAAAGAGGTGGGGAGAGTTCACCTAAATAGTAAGGTTTGGATAAGTGAGATCCTCTAGGATTACTTCTTTGTTTTGAGACACTGCCAATATACACTTCGGTATTAGAGCAACCAAATCCTACAGTCAAGAGACATAATTTTCAACCAAGTGAATACATTAGGAATTCCTCTCTTAACATTTCATATAGATCTATATTTAATATATTCCTTAAATTTCCATCATATGTAATTTACACAAAATTGTTATGGTAATTCCATTTTTAGGAACTATGTGTACCAGGGTGTAAACCTAGGTCAATAGCATGTCGATACCCCACTTTAACACTAGATCATGACCTGGTAGAATATAATGCATCAATTGCTAAATTCCTTAAAATGTTTTTTAATGCAATAATTGTTATGTTGTCATATTCAGAACAAGATAACACTATCAATGCAATTTGATAGGTAGACTTCTCACGCATTTCTTAATAGGAAATACTGGTAAAAAATATGCATTTCAGATTGTACGACTGTCAATTTATTTGAATAGATTGCTAGATATCATTTTATTGAAACCAATTATCTTTGTACACAACAATCGCGATTACGAGTACCACTTTGCCATCAACATGGTTGAAGCTTGTTATGATTTAACAATGAGTTGTTGCATGGTTTCTTATTGTCTCTCTTCATCACCTAGAACCTTTTATGTGGCACACCTTGCCTGATGCATATATTATTTTACTACTAACATAAGATCCTTATATTACCCTAAACTGTATTAATGGAAAACCTTTAGGTTTACCAAAATTTTGTTAATTAATTCGGCCTAGTCATAGTCCTAAATTCTAATCTAGTTTATTCTTCTTGTTAGTCACTAGGTTGCTTCAAATTGCTCTATTTCTACTTCAAGTGCATCCAACACAAAGATATCTAATCTTTTTTTCATTTCGTAAAGCATGTATACTTTGTTTATATATAGTACAAACACATAGTTCATTTTTTTCTTATCGCTTCCTGTAAGAAGTGAATTTGTAATATCCACAATCATTCTACTGGAATCATATTCTTTTTGCTCCAGATTTGAAAGGTTCCTATTTGTGAGATATTGAAAAAAACCCATGTTTATATGGATGAATATGGAAATCAAGGTTGTTATGTTTTAGGTTCCTATTTGTGACATATTGAAAAAACTCCATGTTTATCTGGATGAATATGGAAATCAAGGTTGTTATGTTTTAGGTTCCATACATGAGTCGCAAAAATTTACACATTGAAATTTTAGTGAACTTGGGAATGGGATCTTGAGCTTGTATTTAATATTGTCTTACTGTTATTAATCAAGAAGCACTAGGAGCAACTTTTGCATTACTATTATGTATTTACACCATATGTACTTATGGGTGCTAGTCCCATTGACCTACTTATCAATGTCGTAAAATTATTAATGTATAATGTCTTCTTCAACATGTATACAGTGAATTGTTGTTAGAGCCTTTGTTAATTTTGAAGTGTTCTGACTAGTTTTGACCAACCATAGGGCGGGAAAGGAAAAATGGCAGCAATCGTTGGGTGGCAGATTAAGCAGTTGTGGGAAGGTAATGGCAAGGTGGCAGCGGAAGGAAAATGAAACCGAGGAGACAGGAAAGTGCAGAGGTAGCCAAGGAAGCAAGCAGCCGAGCGAGAACTGGCAGTCCAGGAAGCCAGGAAGGATATAAAAAGAGGAAGAACAAAAAGGAAGAGGTTGGTTGTTAGTAGTGTTGCTACTATTGTTGTTGAGTTTCATTGATTGTCGGGGTTGTTTCTGAGACACTGAAGGATTAGGCTGCTGAGGAGGTACTCAGACATAGGAGCAGAAGCGGGCAGGGCTAGAAACTAAGGAACTGAGTTATGGAGCAGATCTGACCTGAGCTACTGAGTTGGGTATTCTCTATATTGTTGACGGTGACAAGCCAAGTTATAATGTATTTTTTTCTGTCACTTTAATGTAATTTGAGTTGATGATTGTTAAGACCCATAAGTGTATTACACATCTTGTACTATGGCTTATCAAAATTTTTAATTAGTCTCCTTGTTACATGAGATTGGTGTTTGATAGATCGATACTAGTATGTTGTTAGTTCTATGTTACTTATGATGAGTCCTTATGTATGAGTTTAGGATATCATTATCTCTGTTCCATGTTTTATGAACACATATGTGTATGATCAGCTGTGTCTAAGTTAGACCCCCTCAATTCCATGTTGAGCGCTTCTCCCCTTTCCTAAACTAGCATTGTCCTAAACTACCACGGACCATTGTTGGCTTCCCCTACCTAAACCTGAAGTCTTTTCCCTGATGACTCGCTTGAGGCAACAAATGGTTCCATTGCAAGGATTAGAAATTAGGAGAACTCGTTCAGAATATGGTGTGGAGGGTGTTTAAGAGAGAGATCGGAAACTGGTGGAATCACAAAATAGACTAATTTGTGGCAGAAATAGCTGCCCATAGGAATTATCCAATCGGTAGGGTGCGTAAGTAGATCCTATACGATGATAGGTCAGATGACCAATATGAAATTTCCTGGTGCCAATTCCCCATGGACCTACACAATTTGTTGAGGGAACTGAAGCGGAAAAGTCCTTCGATTGGATCAAAAAGAGCCTACCATAGTTGGACTTCATCCAAGACTAAACTATTACAATACCTGGATAAGGAGCGGATGAGAGCAGTTGATTTCTAGGTGAGAATGATGGTAGAAGGGTACATAGTTGAGTTTGTTGCAGAAAGTTATCAGTCCTACTTAAAGGCGGAGGCAGTATTCAACTCTGAACTAAGTGGGGAATTGATAGGGGAAGTCTCAATGTGTATTAAGATGCTTTTGGTAGAAGAGGGAATGCTATCTCTATCCACTGCCGGGATGGAAGTGTAAAACCCCAGTATCAGGGGAAGGAACTAAAGGGGAAAATGTTGCCCACAAGGGGATAAGGGTGTTGCGGGGGCATGGATGCAGAAGGATTAAAGAAAGTGAGGGATGTTAGAGCACAGAGAAGGGCACTGTTAACAGATAAGTGGTAGGTAAGAGTAGCTCTGGCCCTAGGGAAAAGAAGGAGAGGGTCCCACCCAATAGGAGTGGCAATGGAAAAACCCCAAGCTGAGATGAAGGGGGAAGAGGATGCTAGGGCACCAGAAGATGTGGGAAATGACGTCGGAATCAGGAAGAGGAGGAAGGACATTCCTTGCCAGCTACGGAAATAGGATCACAACAGGGAACTGGAACAAGGAACAGGGAAATGTTGCGGATGTGGGATCATAACTTGGAACCTATGGGGGATCCTCCCCAAAGGCTGTGGAAGAAGAACCGTAGGATCTGCACCCATGCTGACACGAAGACAACAACAACATGGGTGACAGAATGAGGAAGTTATTCGAAGAAGAATCAACATCCATCAGCAGCCCCAACCCCAAAGCACAGGTGGTGCTTTCCTTGAACTTCCCTTGGTACCTTATCACAAACTAGAAGAATTCATCTTTAAGCTAACAAAAGAAGCGTGAGTATACAAGGCGCGAGAAAAATACAAGACTAGTCTCAATACTAGGGGTGATACTAGAACTAGCTACAATAGTAACTTGGGACTACAGGGGTCACTACAGCCGGGAACCAACAGTTTTTTATTGTTAGCTAATATTCAGAACAATATGGCGGGATCATTTACAAGATACCCAGAGTTTGCAGGTAAGGGGAATGATGATGCAGAGCAACACTAGTACCTTTGCGAAGCCATTTGGAGAGCCCGCCAGACTCCAGATAACATTCAAACGATGGAATTCCAGACCATGCTTAGGGAATGGGATCTACGCTGGTTCATAAAGTGGGCAGCGCAAAACCAGAGCCCAACCATAGACGACATTAAGAGGGGATTTTTTCAAGAATTCAAGGTGTCGTAAACTTATCATAAAGGGCTATCGGAGTTATGGGAAATTAACCAGATGGAGGGAGAGACTACATGGGAGCTCATGCAAAGGTTTAAGGACGCCATTGCCAAGCTAAGTTATACTTTGCACCCAAACCACCAGTGGGACTAGTCAATCAAGGTGCTCTTGCCCTT
This sequence comes from Pinus taeda, assembly GCA_000404065.3. Taxonomy (NCBI): domain Eukaryota; kingdom Viridiplantae; phylum Streptophyta; class Pinopsida; order Pinales; family Pinaceae; genus Pinus; species Pinus taeda. The sequence goes on along the minus strand of APFE030444428.1, from coordinate 31,887 downwards.
GGCTAGGACACTGTTGACATAATAGAAGATAGGAACCCTACATGACGCTTTAGAGCAATCATCGTAGATAGAAATGATGGCAGGATATCCCCACGAATACTGGGGAGGCACAAGTCTGCCAAATCCAGTAATCACAGGCTTGCAAAGCCAGATTGTGAACCTGACTGAGAAGCTGAGGGATCTTCAACACATACGACCGGCAAGGCCCAATGTTTGGTGCACCCATTGCCTGGTGCGGGAGCACATTCCGACGGAATGCCCACGACTGCGAGGTCTTAACCAAGTAGGAGGGGTGGCAGGGTCATTGGGAACCACTCCGATCACAGGGGTTGTGGACATTGGGGCACAAGGACCCTTCTTACGAAGGAATAACACATATTTCTTTGAAATCTATAGAACATATGGACACATTCCGCAGATGTGTTCAATAATGGAAAGTACTCTAACGTCCCCCAATAACAACTACTGTGAGTTCTACACATTGACTACTCATCACACTAACCAATTCCGAGCACTAGATGCTCTGGCAGAAAGACTGGATAGATAAACATTCCAAGTCAATGAAGCAAATAGAGTGGAGGAAAGGAGGAAATGGATGCAGAGGGAGACCTATACAATGGAATACGTCTCTTTGTCATAAGTGGGATACTTCCAGACTATGTTTGAAAGTGTCTTTTGGACAGTGTTAATCCTTCATCACTGATAGACAAATCACACTAAATTTATCTTCTCCTTGTGATCGACACATACGTGTAAGGTTAAGAGTAGATCAAGACTAAAATTAACACCACATCTTGGCCTCTTGCAGCTGTCACCATAGAGGCATGTGGGTGGAACATCGTATGGAAACATCTACCAGGATTGCGGAGAGGAGCATAAAAAAATGGAATTATGGAGGACAACCTTAATGACTTCCTTATCTTGACGCCTAGTGGTGGTAGCGGGCGATGGTCATATGCATGGATTACGACATCCCTCGCTTCACTATAGTACTTTGGGATCGAACGCAATTACAGTTGTGTGTTGACAAAGGGCCAATATCTTCTACGATGAAATTATGAGCTTCATCCCCAAGGAATATTTTATCTTTTTTCATTAAATAATTAAGGGGATTCATGGTAAATTAATTGCTAACAAATAGTAGCTAGTAGGAAGCATTAGCATGGCATTATTTAAAGAATGAGATGCCTAGAAGAGTGACAAATTTGAGTGGTTAAATGGTGTGATGGTGGTTTGAAATTGCGACAATAGTGGTTTGAACGTTGTCTAATTGGTGGCAATGTTGTGGTTAACTGTGTTCTTTTTTTCAATGTTTTTATTAGTAATTGCGTACCTTATGATGGGTCTTTTAGCTTGAATCTATAGTTGGCATAGCCTTAGAAAATGGAGGACAACAATTTGAATCTAAACATGACGTATTTGAGGTATTTGAGTGTGACTTATATATACCCTCTTTGGTTTAAAATTTTTGTAGAATTTTACCGCTAGAAGATTGGAAATGTTACCTGTTGATTACAGGGACATGTTGATTTGGTTAAAAGTTCTAGAGTATGCTCGCCAAGTGTTGACATTTCTCTAGTTCTTTAAAGATGTTTTCCTTGTCTCGCAATTAGAAATTTGATGGTTGTTGGGATTACAGGTCGGATTTGTGGTGAAGCACCTCCATGCAAGCCTTCACTTGATGAGTGGAAGGAAAAGTTCTGGATGGCATCACTACCAAGCAACTGACTTAGTGTTTTTAGCATCAGGGTAATAATTTCCACTTATGCTCACAATTTAAGAAGTTTATTCTTTATACACACTTCACAGTAATATTTTTACTTTATCTTGAATTTCTCAAGTGTATGTATTGTATTCATACACCATGGTGGATATCTATAATAGCACTATGGGAGAAGAAACCCTGTAAGGTTAGATTTGAACAAATAATTTTGCAATATTCTTATATAACATAGAACTGCGTAGTATAGGTAGAAGTGGTCATCCATAAAGTGGTTACAGTTTTGTTGTGCCTACCTATTAAGTGTTGGGAATTATGTGAAAAATAATTTTTTATTTCATTTTATGCTGTGGAAGTTTTTTCCAAACATAAGTTCTTGCCAAATGCTTTTGAGATGGCATAAATTCGCTATACCATGATTTAAAATTGGTTTAAGATACTTACACACGATATACCTAGCTTTAGATGCTCATAGTCGAGCTTGATGAATGAACACATTTGAAATAATTGTAAGTTATGATTGTGGAGAGTCTCGATGATGAATTTTAGTGGTGTCGTCATCATGGCTTATGAATATGAAAGCAAGTATTGAAAGAAGTACTGGCCAATAAGGAAATTTTGAATCTTATGGTAACTACATGCCGATAGGTCTCCTGTTACATACTATTGTCATATTACTTTTCTCATATTAAAATTAAATTACGGGTTGCAAGATTTCTATGCATAATATAATCAAATACATAGCTTAATAGATGAAGTTATACTTATAAGAGATGAGATCTTCAGGGAAGAAGCATTGAACCCTTATGAGGTAACAAGCAAACAAAAATAGATAACATAATAAGGGATCTTTCCATAGATCATGGTGAACACTAAAAAGGATAGATGGAATCTATATACATCTCAGGAAAGAAATTCATGAGATTCTATCAACATAGCCAAAATTGATGGGTAATTGATTGATTTCCATCCTAGAACAGATTCTGAAGGTTTTCTTTAATTTTATCTATTCATCAAGTTCCCATGAAATATTGTTAAGTTCATGAAATACAAGTCCATGTGTGTGGTATGAGACTATGGCTTCTTTTTTTAAAATTGTCTTTCAATTTAATATTTTGTGTTAATTGGTGCGTCTAATTGTAATGATGTAGTTCATTTTTATGCTATTTTGCCCACTAGTTGAACCGTTAACTCACCCTTATGGTGAGAACACTTCATGTATATGCTACTAAAAGGAACTAAACCTTACCAAGTCATTACTTAGATATTTAGTGGAAACATGCATATTTAATTGGACATGCATAGTTTGGAACCTACATGTTTCTTTGAGTAAATCAATATCTCAATAATTATAACTAATAGATGTAAGAGGCATCTAAATTGAACTAAGGTCAGAGTTGTGAAGTGTATGCACATATGTAATACAACTCATTGTATACATGTTGAAGAAGACATTACACATTAATAATTTTATGACCTCGATAAGTAGTTCAATGGGAGTGGCACCCAAAACTACATTTGTTATAAATACATAATAGGAATGTAAAATAAACTTCTAGAGTTTCTTGATTAATAGCAGTAAGACAATATTAAATACAAGCTGAAGAGAAAGGCAATCTTTTATGAGGAAAATCCTCACGAGAAAGAAAGGCAAGCTTTTCTAGGAAAAGCATAGGAAAATAGATAAAAATATCCATAAAATTGGTACGTTGCTAAAGGAAACCATGTCAGGAAAGAGGGAATTAAATACCCATTGATGAGATCAACAAGAGGCAGTTGATCCATGGAAAGAACTCTCAGCTCGGGGGTGAACTGGAGGAAGTCAGTTCTAGGGTAGGTGGTGGAGCTCGATTTTCCTAGTGAGATTCATTCCGCTACTTTGATCTTATTCAATTTCATGATATGTTATGTATGTTGGCTTCTTACTCTTTATGTTGTAGAATATTTAATATTATGGGTATAATTGCATGTGTTATCTTTGTTTATGAGATAATTGAATAATTATGCATCTGACAACTACTAAAACTAAATTTAATCAAACTTAAATGTAGTAATGGGAGCATATTAGGTGATTGTTAAATTGGTTCAAGGAGGTATGTCATAGAGAGACACACAATTATACCTATTATTGAAGATATCTTACAACGGAAAACATGGTTCTCATAGTATTTCTTATTGTTACATCTAGAAAGAAAGGAACACTATTATAGAGACTCTCTCTAAAGTGGTGCTTAGCAGAATCTAGGCCCTTAGAAGATCATGGGGCATTTATATGATACTTTATATGAGTGGTATGATAGGCCTTTCATATAAGTCATGCAACTAGAGATCATACATGAATGAAGATAACATATTCAAATTTGTTTATGTTTTTTTCTCCGAGATATAATTGTTGGATGATTGGTAGCTTATGGTATTTTGTGCTATGTATTTAGGCTTAGGATATGTATTAATTGACTTGATAGGAAATGATGGGGATTTTAAAAGGATTTATATTTTTCTCCTTTTCATGGATGGTTGTACTGCAAAACAACCCATTTTTTACTGCACAATTGTGCATATCCAAAATGTAATTTTCACAATTCTTTAATAAAAACTGATATTTTTCATGAAAACTAATCTTATAGTTATTATCCATTTATCTCATTAACTTACATATAAAATATCTATACATATTTTCAAGATATAAAATATACAACAAAAATTTTCATAATATACCCCTTTTGGTATCATTAAAATAATATATTATGTTTTCTATACACATTAAAACAAGTGCAATATGCATGATTGCTACTTGGTTCCTACGTCTTATGAAAAAATTAGTTTATAGAAATAATCCCTGTAAGAATAAGTAAAGGGTAGTATAATATAGAATTTAAATAAAGTAATTATTTAAGAAAATCAAAACTTATTTATGAAAATTTTATGATAAAAATAATTGCAAATACAAGTGGTTATGATGTTTTGATTATACCTATGTCTGCCAGCGATTAATAATAGAAAGAAAATAAGTTACTAAATATATAATTAATTCTAATTTTTAAATCCAACATTAAAATAGAATTTATATAGATTGAGCTTTTTTTTTTTGTAAGCTTAGGTAGATCCTCCTTTTCTATTTATATATAAACAAACTGAAACCACATATAGTTAATAGGTGGCCTCAACTTGCCCAGTGGGAAACCAAGTCTGTTGGCCACCAATGCATATTGTAAGCCATCCAAAAACGATAAGTTATCAGTCTTTCTACCCAAGCAATATATACATAACTATTTAAGAACCAGTCTATAGTCTTAGATACCATAAGCATGCATGTAAAGGAAAGCTAGCTGCTAAAAAACAAAAAACCTGAGCTATCCTTGTGCTCAACTATTCTTTGAGGTCTTCCGTTTTTGAATCAATTGTCGCTGGATCTTCAGTTGAATCTCCAGGTGTTGGTGTCATTTCGATAATGCATGGAATGTTTCGTTGAATACGATGTAGTCTAATGTCCTGTTTACAGAGCTGGAACTAGATAGTTTGCAGGTCCTTTTTATTGTCTAGCCTGTCTCTAATGATGAGAGCCATCCCCATGGACACCTGTTCCATTGCTTTTCCTACCATTCTTTTCATGAGCCAATAGGGATAGTCTCCCTCTGGTGTTCCCAGGATCTGGAATGTGTTCTTTCCATTCCTCCATTTCGTCCTCGGAGTCCTCTTCCATAATTCGGTCCTCCATTTCTTCTGTAGTTTTGTGGATCCCTGCATCTATTCCTTCCTTATATGCTTTCGTTGCCTCCATAACAGTCTCGTTTATGGATCTTCTCCCTTTCCTCCGTTCCGAGGTTCCTAGGTCCTTTGAACGAGGACCAGATTTTCCTCGTCCTTCGCGGCCTCTTCTTCTGGCTAGACACGCCATGTCGCAGTTGTCTACTACCTGTTCACAACGATCGTAGTTTAATGTCAGGATAATAAAACCATTATCAGTCCAAATACCGATTGCCTCGTGGAGTTTCTGTTCTCCCTCACTGACTCCCATCTGCCCGAACTCCGTTGCTCACAGGCATTCAAATGAAACAGGGGTGGGCTTCACCTTCTCCCTGCTCAACCCGTTCTACCCCTCAGTCAGACCCAGCATGGTCTCGGTCACTCCTCCACTGTCCCTTCCTCCCGCATTGAGGTCCCTCAGGCTAACCCATTCCCTGTTCAACCTCGGTAAATCGTGCAAAGGGAGCTTCACGCTGAGACTCTTCTCCCTCCCCCTGCCTTGCATTCCATCACCACTCCCTACCCTCACAGTGCTACTGCCTCTGCATGCCACCCATCCCTTACTTAGTTTCCTGCCTAGCTACCCCTCCTAGGCTTGCTCTTCTCGGCTGCCATATCTCCCCCTATCTAACCAGAAATTCGCCCTGAAGAAATTCATCGGACCCTCAATCCTCCATTTCACCCGGATAAAATCCTCTCTAGCCTCGCTAGCCTTTTCCTTGAGCAAAATGCGTCGCTCCCTATTAGCTTCTATGCCCTCAAGCCTGAACAGCAGTGAAGCAGAGCTAAAGGGCCCCTCTTCCTCACTGTTTTTTCTCTTTCTGCTCAGCATAATATCTTCACGTGGTATTTCCTTCCCAACAGGACACAATTCTCTTCCCTCACCCAGCATGCTGGACTTTCCTTTACTAATTATGGAAAGAAAACAGTTAACGTACCCGTGGTTGCTATGCATGCTTGTTGAATGCGAATATGGTTTGTCCTCCGCTCTCGTTCTCCCATTGCCCTGCAATCTATCCGTCCCCCTTTCTCTATGCTCCATCTCATACTTTTCCTTACCTACCTGTTGTCCCATCCACCTTACGCAGCCGTCCTTACCACCTCTTCTCTTACCTGCGTAGCAAATGCCACTTCTCCCTTCTAACGTCGTTGCAGACATGTGGGAAGCCACCACTTCTTGCGGTATAAGAGTGTGGGCAGTGGTAGGCAGTCCTCTCACCTCCTGGCCCATGACATCCATTATTCCATTGATTACCCACTACATCACCTTGATTGGGGGATATAGATTGAGATTATTAATATCAAAAATAATTTTAATATAATTGATAATTTAAATATTTAATATAAATTATTTTATTTTACTAAAAGAAAAATAATAAATCCACTTTAAACATAAAAAAAGAAAATGTAGTTTAAGTTTACAATTCTCCAATAAAAATAGTATTTATATTTTGATAGATTCATAATTAAATAATTTAGTTATTCTAGACATATATTTGATAAATTTAATGTATGTAATTATTTTTAAGCTAGATGATTTCTAATAATTAAATTATAAAAATCAAAGTTTTAAAAAATAATAATAAGAAGTTATATTTAGAAAATTAATATTATGATGTAATTATTTAAAAAATAAATAAATAAAATTGGTATATACTTAGCTCATGTTTTTTTGAATATTAAAGTGTAGAAAAAATAATATTTTTTTTTTACAATATTAATCAAATATTAGTATTTTAATGATATTAATAGTAATTATATTTTTGCTTTTCATGCTTATTATGGATGGATGATTATTGATAGTTATATCTTTCCACCATTTTGTTTATTTATTTTCAATTATAAATTACAAAATAATGAATTAAAATATGAATCACTGCTAAATCGTGAAGTGTGAGAAACACAACGTTTTGAATTATAAAATGGTCACATATGGGAAATACATAATTTTTTTCAATATTTTGAAATGGGTGTGAGAAACACATAGTTTTCTTAATTATAAAATGGTTATAAGAAATATATATATAGCTTGAGTGGGCCTAATGGTGGGGTAGAGTATGTATGCCTTCCTAGACTTAGAATTGTAAAAGGAAAAATACATAAATATTTTAAATATTTTAAAATTGGTATGAGAAACTCATAATGTGTTTGGCTTGGTTGTCACCCTAAAAATGGATATATATATATATAAAATAAGATGAGAAATACATAAAATATTTTAAATATTTTAAAATAGGTATGAGTAACTCATAATGTTTTGAAATGAAATGGGTCCAATAAGGATATTGATGAGATTAAATGAAAGAAAGCAAGAGTACTTTTGAAAACTAGCGTGTGAAGAAATGGAATGAATCCAAAATAAATAAGGAAATCACGGTCATTCAACTTTGACATTATGGATGTTATCTTACCAACACAACACAACATAATGCTATAAAAAGGGGACGTCCTCCATGGATTGATAAGTATCGCAATAATAACGTTTGGCATCCGAAGGAAGTGTTACTATTTGATTTGAGGTAGCCATGAGGATGACGTCATTTAGCTTTGGTTTACCTCTCATATTACTACTCGCAGTGGTGGGCGCGCAGGATGAAGACTGCACGACGGGTGTCTCTCATAGCTGTAACGCCGCGACATACATGGCCAACAGTCCTACACAGGCTTCTCTGACCGCCATAATCACGGATCTGGAAGAAAACGCGTTTTCGAGTCGACTCAGTGCACGGCGTGCCTTACCAACCTCGCCAATTACATCTCGAGCCTTTGTCGGTGCTTGGGCTCAAGCCAATGACAAGAACTGTTTCATGCGCTACGAGTTGTACAAGTTTTACTGATTATATGTCTAGTACTGAATATATGTCTCATAGCGATATTATTGCTATCTATTTCTTCAATGTGGGTCCAGCGTATCTATCTATTTAGGTACGGTGTAGGTATTTCTTCAATGTTCTAGATTGGGATGGTTTCTAAATTATGTTGCAGAATGTGTGGTGTTTCAAAGTAAATGTTGTAGAATGTTTAATGTTTATCGTCAATGTCAATTACATTACGTTAATTAACGTGAATGTTTTTTCTTCGTCAATGTCAATTACGGTACTTTAATTAATGTGAATGCTTTTTGTTCCTGATGTCTTGTTTTTACAATGTAATACATTAATATTATGGTTAACAAAGCTTATATTTATTATACTTTTGAAATTTTATTATTTCAGAACCATATTTTTTTAGTTTTAGATTATTTATTTATTATTTGCAAAGCTTTGATGATGTCCAATGAGAGATCGTTTTATTTAAATGGGCCTGGGTTAAATAGTTTGCAATTCTCACTGTTTTTATTATAAAAGTTTAATAGATATTTAGATTCTTTCCAAAATAGATTTCATGGATATAAATGTAGTTTTAATTTCAAGACCTACACGATTTCTTCTATCATTCATTAAGGAACCATTGCTTTCTACAAATCTATGTGGTTATCAAAGGAATGATCACATGGATCCCATAAAACCTACATTGTGACTTTGAAAAGATGGAAAAGGACCCATGTTGTAAAGCTTTATCAACTGATTTTGGGCTACTAATTAATTTCTTGAGGTGACCTTCATGTTGGTGAATTAATGAAATTTTTCAGTGATCACTTGTAAAGTTATGTGAGCAATTTTTAGGTGATAACATTTTCCCCCTGATGTATGAGGCTAGGAACATAAATATATACAACATGCATCATAGTTTTCTTAAGTGTATATCACTTGTTTTGATGTTATGACAAAGTAAAAGAGAGACCAAAGGGAGAAGGATGTCCCTACAATGCCCTCCAAATTTATTTACTTACAATTGTTGTTGTTGCTACAACGCCCTCCAAGTTTATTTACTTACAATTGTTGTTGTTGCTACAATGCCCTCCAAATTTATTTACTTACAATTGTTGTTGTTGCTACAACGCCCTCCAAATTTTGGCTTGCACCAAATTTTGGAGCGTACCTTGATCTTGTATATTTTCATTGCAAACATTGAAATCCATTCCATGTGTTTTCTCTAAGTGTTTTCGTCTCTTTTGTAAGAAAGGGAAAGTGTTGTCTTTTCACATGTTAGTTGTCACACAATATATATAAGCTTGTTTTGGTGGTTTCAAGGGGTTAATATTGTGTAAATGAGTTTATCTAGCTATGTAAACATTTTTCGTACTCATTTCCAAAGTTTTAAGCACTATCACACAAGTGTCGTCATGGTCATCGCAAAGTGTATCTTCGGTGTCGCACTTGTCGTAAGTCATCGCAAAGTTGTCATGCTAAGGAAAAAAGTATTGTTCATATGTCCTGGATGATCTATGTTATTGTGTCATTAAGTGTTCTAAGTGTGTGATCACATTCAAGTCATAACATTGTTCACCTTAGCTCATTGATCCCACACTTAACCAAATTTTAGAATTTTCGTAGCAACTTAGCCTCATTCCGTCTTCTTCAACTACACATTGCACAGTTCCAACCGTCAAGCTGCAACCCTACCCCTTGAAGTTGCACAATGCGCAGTTCCTGCCTCCCAATACTGTGAACTATGCATTTCGAGTGCTCAAGCCCAAACCTTGGCCCCAAAATTGCGTAATCTGACCCTCTAGAGTGGCCTCAACTACACATTGCACAGTCTCTGAGCTCAAGCCCATCCCTTGAGCTCTTGAGCCGCGCAATTATGCAATCACCAAGTTTGCTCTGCCTCCCAGAACTGCACAGTTGGCTGAAAGAGTGCAAAACCCCTCAGCCCGGCTCAATAAGTCCCAAAATTGCACAATCTACCTCCAGCTCACTAAGTCCCAAAATTGCACAATCTACCTTCTCAGTCCAACCTAAACTGCGCATTACACAGTCTCAAGGCTAAAGCATCACCCTTGACTGCTTGAGCTATGAAATTGTGCAGTCACTAAGCCTCTCCCTCAGACTGCCACTTTTGGATCAATCAATGAATCAACATGAAACATCTTAGACTGATGTTGTCTCGTCATGAGTGAATTGCAGAGGCAAGTACTCTATCATGTCATGACAAGATGATGAAGAAGGAGATGGATTTGTTTATCTGCTTCTCTCTCTGCCTCAAAGAAACCCCAACAATGCCTCTAAGTGACTGCGTCAGTTCGTCTAGCCTCTACGTCACCCTTTCTGGAGTCGTGTTGTCTCTCCTTGATGTTACTCTACCTTTCTGCTATGTATTCTTGACCTTGGAATGAAGTCCCTTTGTCGAACTACCCCTCTCTACACTAGAAACTCATTCCAGTATTCTCAGCAAACCACACCCCAAAATTTTGAACTAGCTCAAGTGCTGCTCTCAGTGTGTGTGTTCTCCAACTGACCCCAAGCCTTCCTTCATACTTTCCCTGTTAAGAAATCAATGGTCATGATCAATCTCTAATCAACGACAAAGATTAAATTAGACTTGGTCCTCATTTCTTAAAAGCTTCTCACCCATATTTTCATTAGTACCCATTAATATTTTAAACCCATTAAAAATATTAATTATTTTAATAAAATACAATCTGGGTGGAATTTCACCAAACGATTTGTGGGTCTAAGATATCTCATGTGTTCTACCCCCTCCACAAAATTTTGGAGCTAGAGCACATCCGATGCTACCCAAAAACCAACATAACTATGTAACTTTCTAACATCAATAATTAATTAGTTATGGAAGCTAAATGATGATATATGTTTCTTTTTATAATGATATACACTCAAAACAATGATGATGACCGTAGTAACTATTTAACTCATTTAAAGAAAAAAAGCTTTGATGTCAACTCATTTTAAGAAGTGGAAGCTTTAATGTCCTAGCTTTTTTTGGAAGAAGGAAAGAAAACGGGAAAATGTACACTAGCTAGCAACTATATATGAGTTTATGGATAGTATTTTCACTTAAACCTATCAATTGATTTCATCTTTTGATCTTCAATGGAACTAGTCAATTTCCTCATCTTTGCTATAATCTAAACCACAAATATACTTGAACAAGTTCAAATAGAATGATCTACATTGAGGGTATTGTTTCCCTTGACATGTACAATACTTCAATGGAACTAGTCCATTTCTTTATCTTTTCAATGATCCAAGCCACAAATATATCTAAACAAGTTCAGATGTGAGAAGTCTCAATTGAAACATTGTTTCCCCTAAAACAAATCACAAACTGTAAAACAAAGTGGGAGTAAATATTTGAGAAGAAAACCTAAATATATGCTTATAATAATGCAACATTAACAATGTAACATTAACCAAGTCTACAGTACACTAAATATCTTAATAGTCTAAAAATACCCAATATACTTTTTTAATATAATGATTTTATATTTTGACATAAAAGTGATCCATATTACTATTTAACTAGTTTAAATAAACTAAATACTTTACTTCTTAACTCTTCTCCCCAAAAAAACAAAATGAGCGAGAATAAGATAAAGATTGACCCAACAATCTGCAATATTTGTGACTTTGCAACATGTCATTGTGTTAACAATATATAGTATTCATGATTTTATAACATTATTTGTCACTATGTAAGATTGACCATTAACAACTCTTAACTCTTCTCCCACAAAAAAAAATTGAACTAGAATGAGATAAAAATTGACCCAACAATCTACAATATTTGTGACTTTGTAACATGTCACTGTGTTAACAATATGCAGTATTCACGATTTTATAACATGTCACTGTGTTAACAATATACAATATTCACGATTTTATAACATTATTTGTCACCATGTAAGATTGACCATTAACTACTTTATGGAGACTAAAATCTGTTATATACATATTTTTCTAATAACAGAGTAAATTTTGACTTTGACATAAAACTCCTAAAACAACACCGACGAAAGTAACTGTTTCAAGAAATCTCATACTTTTGTGTCCACGTTTTTACAAAAATGACAGAATGCTTTTATGTCATCGTTCTCGTTGAAAGGAGACGAGCAAATGTGAGAATATGCACTACCTAATATGGAAAATAATTAGTCGTTCATCCCATTAATTAATCCATCTTCCGCATTGGACCAAAAGGAGGACGAATCGGCTTGTCTATTTAAATATATATATAAAAACTGTTCAATGTCGAGTACCGTTCAATCAGATGTAAATTAACGAGTTTTTTTTTTAAATTTTTTTTTTTCTATTTTTAAAAATTTGATAGAATTTATTGAAATGGCTCAATTTAATTGTAATAGAGATTTTTGAGTGGCTAAATCTATATATATTGTCAAAAAATCAATTTAAATAACACAAATCAAAATTTTACCTCAAATTTATTCTGGAAAATCTAAAAGATCAAAACAACTCAATACATTAAATAAAAAACAAATGGAATCAGAACCGAATTAAATCAAAAACAAATTGAATCAGAACCGGATCTAACCAGAGCTTAGAGTTTTGGTTAATTACAACAGGAAGTCATGTCATGGGATGCATGTGTAAATGTGTTAGAAAACCTGCACAGATGAATCTAGCTAGTAAAGGTTGAACACACAACTTTGCACAGCAAAAACATTAAAAGAAAATCGAAAGAAGAAAAGAATGATTCATTAGAAAATATGTTACAATGCTCATGATATAGCATTACTGGGTGAAGATCCCAAGGTAATGAACTATAGTAGTGATCAATGAGAAGACTCAACACCTACAACAAGTTCCGGAGATAACTAGTCAGTTGCGGAGTTAAAGAATGAGCAAATCAAGGAGTAAATCATGCAAAAGGAATCTTGCATGCAATCCCATGCTCTAACTAAGAGTCCGCATGTATATGTGTAGTAGTTGCATGTAGTTGCATGCTCTAACTAAGAGTCTGCATGTAGGTGTAGTAGTTCCAACACCTCCCCTCAACACCACTATGGGGAAAAATAGAAAATGGGCCCCGACAACTAAGGCCAAAGGTCACCCAAAATACAGTGCAACATGTATTAAAATTGAGGAAATATGGAAAACCTCATGGGAAAAACCCCCCCTCAAAATATAATGTAATCAAAAGAAAAGAGGAAAAAAAAAGGCAGTTGCTAAGCAACTATGTCCTTCACTCCAAGACGATCACGCAGAGAGCGAAACTTCTTCTCAGTGAATGTCTTGGTGAAGATGTCTGCAGTATGTTCGGCTGAGGGACAGAACTGCAAATCAATGGCCCGATCATGTACTAAGTCTCTGATGTAGTGCATATGGATCTCTATGTGCTTCGTCTGCTGCCGCTGTACTGGATCCCTGCAAAATTTGAGAGTGCTCTGGTTGTCACACCAGATGACAATGGGTTGGCGGAACTGAACGCCCAACTCAGTGAGGAAGTGCTGTAGCCACAGAGCCTGAATGGTGATGTTGACTACTCCTCTATACTCGGCCTCAGCTGAAGAGAGAGCAATAGCAGCCTGCTTCTTGCTCGACCAACAGATAGGGCCAGATCCTAGACTGAGTGAATATCTGAAGGTGGACTTGCGATCAATGCTGTCTCCCGCCCAATCAGAATTTGTGAAGCCAAGGAGATTCAATGCAGTTCCTGCTGCACAATGAATCCCGAAGGTGATGGTGCCATGCACATATTAGAGGATGTGCTTGGCAGCATTCCAGTGTAGCTCATGCGGCTCCTGCATGTATTTGGAAACTGCCCCTACTACATATGAGAGATCTGGTCTGGATTGGGTGAGGTATAATAAGCTCCCCACTAGCTGACGGTAGAGAGTGCTGTCAACTAATCAAGTGTCACCTCCATCCTCAAGGCGGACCCCAGACAGAAAAGGAGTCGGTGCTGGATTGCAGTCAGCATGCGAAAAATCCTAGAGGAGATTCCCGTGCATCTTAGGCCTGAGAGAGTTTGATGCCTGTGGCATCCTGGCTAATCTCAAGACCAAGAAAGAAGTGTAATGGACCCATGTCCGTCATCAAGAACCTATCATGCAAGACCCTCTTGACTGTAGCAATGGCTGAAGCCGAGCTGTCAGTGATTAGGAGATCATCTACATACAAAACTAAGATAAGAAAAGAATCATGTGTCCTAAGCATGTAAACATTCGGATCAGACTTACATCTTTCAAAGTTTTGTGATAAGAGAAAAGAATCCATCTTCGCATACCAAGATCTCGGGGCCTGCTTAAGGCCGTAGAGAGATTTCTTCAGTCTACAGACCAAAGATGAATCCTGAATGAAACCATGTGGCTGCTCCGTGTAGATCTCCTCGGATAGGTCTCCATGAAGAAAGGAATTCTTCACATCCATCTGATGTACTTCCCACCGCTGGGCAGCCGCAATGGCAAGTGTAAGGCGTATCGAATCCATCTTTGCTACTGGAGCAAAGGTCTCGTCATAATCAATGCCATGCACTTGTTGGAAGCCTTTAGCTACTAGCCTCGCTTTCCGTCTGGTGATTTGCCCATCTGCAGCACTCTTGGTCCTGTATACCCATTTGCATCGGACAAGTTTCCTTCCTGAAGGAAGGGGGACCAGATCCCAAGTCTGGTTCTCAAGGAGGGAGTTATACTCCTCCTCCATGGCGGACTCCCAAGCTGGATGCCCAGCAGCCTCAGCATAAGACTGTGGATCAGAAGACTGAACCAAATAGCAATGCCAGGAGGGCGATGGTTCAGTGGCAACAAGGACAAGAGGAGGCTCAATAAACTCTGAGCTATTCCTCTGCAGATCTGAATTATCCCCCACAAGACCGTTTCTAGCAGCTGGTTGATCTTGTGCATATATCTCTCGTAAGCTCCTTGTTCTCTGATTTATGACAGGGGAATATGATTCACTACTGGAAGCCCGATCTGGGCTTGGATGTGGATCATCATTTGCATGCACTAGATTTGTATCTGAAGACTCTGTCTCTGCATTTGCATGCTCTTCCTCGGCATCTGTATGATCTGTATCTGCATCTGAGTGCACTGAGTCATCATCTCGGACATGAGGTAGATAAAAAGTGTCTGCATGCGGCGACTGAGGTGCATGCGAAAGAATTTCCTCAAATTTGACACTTCGCTCAATGATGAGCTTGTCCGTAGAGGGAATGAGGAGTCGATATCCCTTCACACCATCAGGGTATCCAACAAAGATGCACTCAATGCTCTGTGGATCAAGAGCTTTCCTCTTTTCAGAGGGGATTCGGGCCCATGCTCGAGAGCCGAAAACACGGAGGTGAGTGATCTCTGGTTTAGTGCCGCTCCAAGCCTCAAAGGGGGTCTGATCCTTGATAGACCTATGAGGAGATCTGTTCTGGATGTAGTTAGCACAATTAAGTGCTTCGGCCAATAGCTTATGAGGCAATGACTTAGCATACAACATGCAGGAAGCCATCTCTTTGAGAGATCGGTTCTTTCTCTCAGCAACTTCGTTCTGTTGCGGAGTGTATGGAACTGTGTACTGCAACTGTGTACTGCAACTGTATGCCGGACTGAAGGCAAAGGTTCCGAAGTGATGTGTTAACATATTCCCCCCCATTTTCTGTACGGAGGGCTTTGATCTTTCTCTTTGACTGTGTCTCAACTAGTGCTTTGAAATCTTCAAAGTGCTCAAAAACTTTAGATTTGTTCCTGAGAAGATACACCCAAGTATACCGTGAGAAATCATCAATAAATGTAAGCACATACCTTGATTTGTTGATGGAAGGATGAGGAAAGAGCCCCATGAGATCACTATGGATCAGATCTAGAGGAGAGGATGCTCTGTGAGTCTTGCCGGTGTCAAACTTTTCTCTGGGATGTTTGCCAAGAACACATCCTTCACAAACTCCTTCGGAGAAACTGATATTTGGCAAGCCTTCCACCATCTCATTCTTGCTTAGCTGCTGCATATACCTATAATTTAAGTGACCAAACCTTTCGTGCCAAAGTCTACTACTATCATCAGCATGTGTAAGCAATAAGGAGGAGTCAGATTCAATAAATTCAGAAAATGTATACAGTCTGGCTCCATTTGTTACCTCACCATTGCAATTTTGGCGGGCTGCTATGTAAATCATTATATGTTTACTGCATTGGAGTGAATTGCACTCTTCTTTCGGTGTCGGAATGAGTGATCTGATAACTGAAAGCAGGTTTACCGAAGTTTTGGAACATGAAGCAAATCTTTCAAGCTTCCGAGTAAAAAGTTCCACTCATACCTTTTCTGGTGACCTCAATAGGTGAGTCATCTCCCATGAGGATGGGAGGTCCTTTGCATGCATCCAAAGAGGAATAGACTTCCTTTGCAGCATCCATATGATGTGATGCACCAGAATCTGTAATCCATGCATCAGGAGAAGAATTAATTGCAACTAAAGCATGAAAATTATTACCTCTCCTGTGTGGCGAATCCTCAGTTTTCTTCTTGGCGCCCTGAGGGATGTGATCCCGAAGATTGTGCTTCTGAAGGATTTCTGCCATTTGGTCAATTTGTTTCTTCATGAAAGAGGATTATGGATGGAATCCTCTTTGACAGTAGGTGCATCTGTTTCCTTTCTTCCCTTTCTCATTTCTCGAGCCGAAGGAGTCATTGAAAGCTTGGTGTACCCTTCCTTCTTTGGATGGGAATGCGCTTTTCCCTTGTCTTTTTGCTGTTGATTTTTCTAACTTGAATCAGATCTATGATGTTTATTGTGGCTGCTATCATGCACAACAAGTGCATGTGCTTTTGGAGGTTTGATTTTCCCCATGCCAATGAGTTTATCTTGCTCAAAAATAAGGGACTCCATAAATTCTTTGAGAGAAGGCATAATGTAGGATTTACCTGTTGCAAGCCTTATTGAATGAAATATAGACACAAAGACGGAGTATTCCGGTCTGAGCTTTGACATAATAGAGAGAATTTGGCGACTCTCCTCCTTGGATTTGTCAATTCCACAACCCTTGAGTTGCAACAATAGATCATTATATTTGGTGAAGAAGTCTTGAATTCTATCATAGTTTTGTGGATCCAATGATAGCAGCTCCACTTCGAGCATATGTCCTTTCATCTCATCCTGTTTCCCGTAGAGATCTTCAACCTTTTTCCAAATCTCATTGGGAGTATTGTAGGCAGATAGATAAAACTGCAACTTTGGAGAGATGCACATGTATATGGATCCGTGGGCCTCATCCATACGGTTGAGGTATTTGGATTTCTCTATGGTTGAAGTGGGTTCCACTTCTGTAGCCATGGTAATCCTGTACAACCCTTTTTGATGAAGGTATCAAGCCATTTGGTCCTTCCATTCGTGATAGTTGTACGGTGTTAGGATCGATGCTTTGGGAAACTCCATTTTTTCTGTCAATCTTCAATCTCCAAGCTATAATACCTGCAAAATAAAGTACTGGTGCACCTTTTATCTAGCAACCTGTGGGCTCTGATACCAAGTAAATATGTTAGAAAACCTGCACAGATGAATCTAGCTAGTAAAGGTTGAACACACAGCTTTGCAGAGCAAAAACACTAAAAGAAAATCGAAAGAAGAAAAGAATAATTCATTAGAAAATATGTTACAATGCTCATGATATAGCATTACTGGGTAATGCACTATAGTGGTGATCAATGAGAAGACTCAACACCTACAACAAGTTCCGGAGATAACTAGTCAGTTGCAGAGTTAAAGAAGGAGCAAATCAAGGAGTAAATCATGCAAAAGGAATCTTGCATGCAATCCCATGCTCTAACTAAGAGTGTGCATGTAGATGTGTAGTAGTTGCATGTAGTCGCATGCTCCAACTAAGAGTCCGCATGTAGGTGTGTAGTAGTTCCAACAGTTTTGACCTCCGATATGGCCCCACTCTAACAGAATCCCATCAATGCGCCACAACACTTGACATGTCCAAGCAACGGAAATATTCCCTATCACCGTCACTTGATGGTCTTAGATCTTAGAAATTTTAATGAATTGTAATGTTAAAAAGCTAAGAGATTCCGAGTTCCAAGCTTTGGTTCTTTGTTACGAGATTCTTCAATAGGTGATCTCGACTCTAACACTTGATAGAATTCTCTGAAAATAAAAATGGCTAAGTGTTTGCTTCTCTCGGTTTAATCTCGAATTCGATCCTTTTTCTACTTTCAATCCTCTCGCCTTCCTCTCTCGGGTTTACTCTTCACTTAGGCTCTCACTCTTATCTGTTTGTCCCACAATCACAGACAAAGCTAAATATCATATATATAGACTCTTAGGCCTATTCAATTAAATATAGGCTTCACAGACTATATAATTCATGGAGATTACAAAATGACTGGTTAAATGAGCTTGGAGCTCTTGAAGCCAAGGTTTTCACACATACCATTTCTTTCGCCTCTCCACCACTTCTTTTATTAATCAAAAGAAATATAATATGAATTACATTATTCAGTTTAGATCGATAAGATCTAAAGACCCATTTGGGGCAAATTGAACTAAACTATAACTACTGCAACAAATTGTCTAATTTAATTAATGACATGCTCAGTTAAATAAACGTTATCTTAACAAACCACACCTCTCTTTTGGTAAAAGTTTTCTTGACTTCTTGTTCAAAGAGAATTAATCTTATCTTAACAAATCACACATTGAGTAACGAGCTCTTTGGTAAAAGTTTTTTTTGACTTTTCCATCAAAGAGGATCTTAATAAACCACACATTGAGTACCTAGCTTTTTGGTAAAAGTTTTTTTTGGACTTTTCCATAAAAAAAATTATGATATCTAGTATTAATTTTATAAGAATTTTACACTCAAGAAATTTGATCCCTCTTGTCCCCTTTATATGAATATTGAAAAATAAATTTATATTAATTTTAATATCAATTATATAATATAAAAAATAACCCAGTAAATCAATAAATATTTTATAACATATAAAAATATAATATTAATAAAATATTAATAAAAAAAGACAAATACATTATTTTCATATTAAATATAATATTAATTTTTGTTCAGTATTATATTTCAAACTCCGTGTTACTTGTTACTGCATTTCCATTATTTTGGCGTCATTATAGACCGGAGAAAATTGGAATATCGAGAATAGTAGAGGCCGAATTGCTTGGGAGTTATGATTAATCATATTATTGCAATAGTGAGATTAGATTATTTTTTAAAGTTTTAATACACAGTTTTTACGGTGGTAAATTGTAAGGGACAAATATCTCTTGTAATCAGCCGGGCACATAACAAGAAAGTGGATAAATGGTTAAAGAAAAGATTACTAGTCACACAAGAAGGTATGCATATCATAATAAAAATAGAATTAGACCAGACAAAAGTAGAAAATCTCAACTTGTCGGGATAGATCATTGAAGATCATCATAAAAAAATAGATAATCAATGCAGAAAAGTTTCTACAAAATTTCTGTATTTTTTGTTTAAAGTTTCGTACAATTTTTGCATTTGGTTTTTCCTACTTTAATGTAGTTATATACAGAACATGTAAATGATCCAAGATACATCCTAGTCTTATAGAATCTCTTAGTGTGATTCTGTAATATATTGTGAAGCAAGCAGAGAGTATATAGATTCATAGCTACTGCTAATATTAGAAAACAATTTCAGAAGTCTGTAATATAGTCAAATTGTGAATATCACAAGATTTATGAAGATGATATGTCCATCATAAATATGTACTGTTTTAATAATAATATAAAAAATATAAATTTTTCTGCCTGAAAAATTACCAAAAAAATTATGTTCTAAAGTTTGGCTACTACAAATTTTGTGATCAGCATAACTATATATATTTGAAAATGGCTTATAAAAAAAACGATTTCTTTACTTAGGAAAAAAAATTACACGGAATACCAACTTGGTCCAAACATGACTATGTCTGCTGCAAGGTCGATTTCTTCGATTAAAAAAAACGTTGCCAGGAGTAGAGACTTCTTACGTGAAGTGGCGGTCTACCGATTACTCACCGGCACCGTTTCCGTAAGTTCCCTGCGTGGTATTTCACTGGCGTGCAAGCTGCACATTTTAATTTAATTGACGTTGATGTCTGTTGGGCCATATATTCTCGCATGCTTCTACTAATACCTAAAAAGTGTAAAACGAGGAGATAACATGGAAAAGTATATAGAGATATTCCTGGTCCAGTCACGCGGGTGGGCGCGGGTTATTTTCTAACGGCCGCGCACCATTATATCAATAACTTGTGACCAGCGTGCAGATCTGTAAAATTTGGGTACTTGTAACGAATTCTTTGCAGCCTTTTGTATGGTCCACTCTCTAACGCACAACGCACCTCGGTCCTCATTTGCATTCTCTCAACGCGTGATCGCCATGCTTAAACAATATTTCTTTGTTCCACGGGAACTGCTCTTTAGAGGTGGGAAATTTGTTCTAGTAGTACTTGCTTTCGAGGAAGTTTTGGAATTATATGGGAACGTTCCTTTTTCTGTGAAAGCTGCAATGGGAGCTCTGGAAAGTTTCGGAAGTGTTGAAGACTGTTTTTTGTTCCCGCTTTCCCTGGGGTTGAGAAATACAAAGCATATAGACAAATATGTTGAACTGCTCACAAAACATGAGGCTTTGTTGAAATCTTCGCAGGAAGAAAGACCAAAGACATCCTTAACATGGATATCCTTAATTGAGAAACTGGAGCAATCTCTTGATGGGTTAAGGAAGCTTGTGACACCTCAATGTAAGGGCGATATCTGGGATGTCATGCTGATGAGTATTTATTTTTTTGTTTATGTATATGTATCACAGAGAATTGTGTGCATATTGTATGTGACAGTGAATGCTTAACCATTAGATTCTCTTTACTTTTTCTCATTACAATAACTAGAGAAACATAGGTAAAATTGTTCCTGTATTTTTAAGGCAGATTGTTTCAAACACTGGTCATGTGTTAGAGAACTGATAATGAACTTGACATTTTAATATTTTATATATATAAAAGAGAGAGACTCAGGAAATATATTTATATGCAAGAGAGATTAAATAATTTAAATTGATTTTAATATTTTAATATTTTATTTAATATTAATTTGATAATTATATTAATTATATATTTTTATTATTATATAATATTACTGTTGTGATTAGCTGTTTTCTGTAAATTTTGGGAAACCTCTAATCATTCCCGACACCCATACCCAAATTTCCAAGGTTCCCACTTTCCAAAAACTCATACAACATAGCAACTTCCAATGCACTGTTTGCAGGTTTCGCGCAGAACTAACTACGAAGTTCTCGTTTTATTGTAGATGCAGCAATTATTGAGACTTTTCTATTGAGTTATCATGGATTATATGTATATTCTAATTACGCCGTAAGGCGTTTCCCTTTGAAATGAATTGCCTTAGCCATTGCCGTGTCCTATTGTTCACCATAGATTTGTGTTGTTAGACGATTGAACAAACTTTGATCGTTGATAAAAAAAACTGTTCATTAAACTGAAACGGTTCGTGAATTTTCATCTCGTCGTTCTGGCTCCATGACACTGAAACGGTTCGTAAATTTTCGTCTCGCCTCGCCGTTCCTGCTCCACGGCCGTGTACATATTTATATATAGAAAACTGTGTATGTAAACATTACTGTGCATCATATCACAAACAAAAGAGGCCATCAATTCAATCTGTATCATTTCTTGGTTGGCAATGAATTGACAAATCGATCAAGAAATCGTAAGAATAGTTTGATGATTCGTTGCGTACGTTCAAGGAAAAAGTGTTTGAATCTTTTTTCAGTTTCAAATCAACCCTAACAAGTTAAAATTTAATATTATTTCTTTGCCATCTGTTAATTCGATTGGGCAATTTAAGACGATCGAAATCGCTTCGTTTCAGTCTTCAATTTCCTCGTTCTCCATTACACCATTGAAGCGAAACCGTTTCAATACACATGTTATGGACAAGCTATGGGAATAGTGGTTTATCGCCCTCCTGTACGATGAAGAAAAATCAAGGGGAGTTTAATGGTTCACAGCAAAAGGTATCGAGCTGCTATCAATCGTGGCTTTCAGGCTACCGTCCCGTGTCAAGTGGGTTCGGCCACCGCAGTTGAGGCGGAGAATTAGGGTATTGGTGATCTTTGCCGAGGGTTTCTCGTCAAATTCGTCGAAAAGGATGTGTATGCTTCGATTGGGTCACAGGGATTTTCTTAACGGTTCTCGTAGGAATTTCTTGGTTTCTGTTAAGTTTTCTGTTGACCAGTTTCAAGGGGACCTATAGAGAGCTTAGATAAAGATAATTCCTTTGACCCCATATCAATATGTGCAACATATTACAGGTTTTATGAGTAGACTAGGGTAGAGGATGCCAAAAGGGTTTGTTCAATCAGGGACATTGATGTTTTGAATGCCAAAGGTACTTCCATAAATTTACTTGGTTTGAGAACGCCTCTGGATTTTCTCTGGAACCATGAGTACAGTAGAAGAGATTGTAGTCCCTTCAATGTCAGTGAACGAGGATCTCTTCCGAACGGTATGTTTGTTGAGTTTTCGAAATGTGCTCCACAAGGGCATGTGGATGGGTGTTTTCGGATTCTCCATTCTATAGAATTCAGGCGATGAGGAGTCGGTGATGGTTCGATTTTACGCCACACCCAGTGGATTGGTGCAAACTTTAAACCTAGTAGCTAATTGAATTCGTAAAGGAAATTAGGTCAATTTCAATGGTTATTTTAATTTTAGTATACAATTGGATGATATAGCTTCGTTCGGCTTTATATCAAGCAAAAATGTTCGAAGGATAAGCCAATACTTTTGTTTATTCGTAAAGGGCCTTACGAGAACTGCAGTTATTTAGTTGCCTTGCTTCTGTTTGTTATACTACAATTTTTTGATTTAAAACCTTGAGGTAGGCACTCTGCTTCGGTTTTTCATGGAATATATTCTTTTGTTCACTGCAAACATAACAGACATAGAAGGGACACTTGGCTGGTTTTTTCTGAGAATATTAACTAGTTATGTTATACCCTTCTATGATAAAATCGCATTTCTATGGATATCTAACATTCCTTTCACTTAGCAAAATATTATGGTCGGCCTTGAAAACTTGATTACTTTCTAAGTGGGTGTTGCACTCCCCTTCCTGGTCTTCTCATTTCTGTTTCATCATTTTTTAATGGCGATGGTGAAAAGGGTATTTTGTTACTTGCGGCATGGTCAGTAATGTCATGTCCATTTTTTCATGCGATTACCGTTATTTTCTTTCTTTTATTTTGCTAAAGTTTTGGGTTAGTTTTTATTTTTGTTGAAAATGACCATTTTTTTATATTTTTTGAATAATTTTTTTATTAACTATATAATCAAGCATCCCATCTCTCAATCCATAGACAAATGTAACATAAGCATCCCATCTCTCAATCCATAGACAAAGGTAAGATATTCTTCAGGATCCCTAGCCGTTGCCATGTCCTATTGTTCACCATAGATTTGTGTTGTTAGACGATTGAACAAAATTTGATTATTGATCAAAAAACTGTTCATTAAACTGAAACGGTTAGTGAATTTTCATCTGGCCGTTCTCACTCCATGACACTGAAACGGTTCGTGAATTTTCGCCTCGCCGTTCCTGCTCCACGGCCGTGTACATATTTATATAGAGAAAACTGTGTATGTAAATATTACTGTGCGTCATATCACAAACAAAAGAGGCCATCAATTCAATCTGTATCGTTTCTTGGTTGGCAATGAATTGACAAATCGATCAAGAAATCGCAAGAATAGTTTGATGATTCGTTGCGTACGTTCAAGGAAAAAGTGTTTGAATCTTTTTTCAGTTTCAAATCAACCCTAACAAGTTAAAATTTAATATTATTTCTTTGCCATCTGTTAATTCGATTGGGCAATTTAAGACGATCGAAATCGCTTCGTTTCAGTCTTCAATTTCCTCGTTTTCCATTACACCATTGAAGCGAAACCGTTTCAATACACATGTTATGGACAGGCTATGGGAACAGTGGTTTATCGCCCTCCTGTACGATGAAGAAAAATCAAGGGGAGTTTAATGGTTCACAGCAAAAGGTACCGAGCTGCTATTAATCGTGGCTTTCAAGCTACCGTCCCGTGTCAAGTGGGTTCGGCCACCGCAGTTGAGGCGGAGAATTAGGGTATTGGTGATCTTTGCCGAGGGTTTCTCGTCAAATTCATCGAAAAGGATGTGTATGCTTCGATTGGATCACAGGGATTTTCTTAACGGTTCTCGTAGGAATTTCTTGGTTTCTGTTAAGTTTTATGTTGAGCAGTTTCAAGGGGACCTGTAGAGAGCTTAGATAAAGATAATTCCTTTGACCCCATATCAATATGTGCAACATATTACAGGTTTTATGAGTAGACTAGGGTGGAGGATGCCAAAAGGGTTTGTTCAGTCAGGGACATTGATGTTTTGAATGCCAAAGGTACTCCCATAAATTTTCTTGGTTTGAGAACGCCTCTGGATTTTCTCTGGAACCATGAGTACAGTAGAAGAGATTGTAGTCCCTTCAATGTCAGTGAACGAGGATCTCTTCCGAACGGTATGTTTGTTGAGTTTTCGAAATGTGCTCCACAAGGGCATGTGGATGGGTGTTTTCGGATTCTCCATTCTATAGAATTCAGGCGATGAGGAGTTGGTGATGGGTCGATTTTACGCCACACCCAGTGGACTGGTGCAAATTTTAAACCTAGTAGCTAATTGAATTCGTAAAGGAAATTAGGTCAATTTCACTGGTTATTTTAATTTTAGTATACAATTGGATGATATAGCTTCGTTCGGCTTTATATCAAGCAAAAATGTTCGAAGGATAAGCTAATACTTTTGTTTATTTGTAAAGGGCCTTACGAGAACTGCAATTATTTAGTTGCCTTGCTTCTGTTTGTTATACTACAATTTTTTGATTTAAAACCTTGAGGTAGGCACTCTGCTTCGGTTTTTCATGGAATATATTCTTTTGTTCACTGCAAACATAACAAACATAGAAGGGACACTTGGCTGGTTTTTTCTGAGAATATTAACTAGTTATGTTATACCCTTCTATGATAAAATCGCATTTCTATGGATATCTAACATTCCTTTCACTTAGCAAAATATTCTGGTCGGCCTTGAAAACTTGATTACTTTCTAAGTGGGTGTTGCACTCCCCTTCCTGGTCTTCTCATCTCTATTTCATCATTTTTTAATGGCGATGGCAAAAAGGGTATTTTGTTACTTGCGGCATGGTCAGTAATGTCATGTCCAGTTTTTCATGCGATTACAGTTATTTTCTTTCTTTTATTTTGCCAAAATTTTGGGTTAGCTTTTATTTTTGTTGAAAAAGACCATTTTTTTATATTTTTTTAATAATTTTTTTATTAACTATATAATCAAGCATCCCATCTCTCAATCCATAGACAAAGGTAAGATAAGCATCCCATCTCTCAATCCATAGACAAAGGTAAGATATTCTTCAGGATTATTCAACAACAAGGTTGAACCCATTACAACTATATACTCAATATGTCACTTGTGCAGAAATTGAATCTGGGCAAGGAGCATAACAATCATTCCTCCCAACCACCCAAGATTCACCCAATTGACAAAATGACAATTTATTAGGTTGCAAAAATTACATAAAGAATAACTAAATTGAAACATATCATGGAGTGTTTTATACCCATTACATGAAGATGCATTATTCAGACTTCTATTGCTCAGTCTATTTTGAACTATTTCCGTTATAAACATTGACACTACGTTAATATGCAAGGTGATTATAAACCCTAAGCCATCAAAATAGAGTACCCATTTTGCCTGTTTTCATGAGCATCATAAGCCAATATCTAAACTATTATTCTTAATTGATCCAACATGTGATTTCAAGACGATATATGGGAAGAGAAAAATGACTGCCAGTTGAAATTTTGTAATCGAGTTGTGTGAAGTTATCAGAAAGGCTAAAGGAGGCCATAGAAGCCTGTTTTCATGAGCATCATAAGCCAATATCTAAACTATTATTCTTAATTGATCCAACATGTGATTTCAAGATGATATATGGGAAGAGAAAAATGACTGCCAGTTGAAATTTTGTAATCGAGTTGTGTGAAGTTATCAGAAAGGCTAAAGGAGGCCATAGAAGATCTCTTCGGTTGCCAGTACGAGCTCTCTGTAGAATTTACCGGTCTCTGTAGAATTTACCGGTCTGATAAGGTAAATAACCCTATATCACAATAATCCTCATTGGATTGGTGCAAAATTTAAACCTAGTAGCTAATTGAATTCATAAAGGAAATTAGGTCAATTTCACTCGTTATTTTAATTTTAGTATACAATTGGATGATATAGCTTCGTTCGGCTTTATATCAAGCAAAAATGTTCGAAGGATAAGCTAATACTTTTGTTTATTTATAAAGGGCCTTACCGAGAACTGCAGTTATTTAGTTGCCTTGCTTCTGTTTGTTATACTACAATTTTTTGATTTAAAACCTTCAGGTAGGCACTCTGCTTCGATTTGTCATGGAATATATTCTTTTGTTCACTGCAAACATAACAGACATAGAAGGGACACTTGGCTGGTTTTTTTTGAGAATATTAAGTAGTTATGTTATACCCTTCTATGATAAAATCGCATTTCTATGGATATCTAACATTCCTTTCACTTAGCAAAATATTCTGGTCGGCCTTGAAAACTTGATTACTTTCTAAGTGGGTGTTGCACTCCCCTTCCTGGTCTTCTCATCTCTGTTTCAGCATTTTTTAATGGCGAAAAGGGTATTTTGTTACTTGCAGCATGGTCAGTAATGTCATGTCCAGTTTTTCATGCGATTACGGTTATTTTCTTTCTTTTATTTTGCCAAGTTTTGGGTTAGATTTTATTTTTGTTGAAAATGACCATTTTTTTTATATTTTATTAAAATTCTTATTAACTATATAATCAAGCATCTCATCTTTCAATCCATAGCCATCTCATCTTTCAATCCATAGACAAGGAACAGCATGTGATCATCAAAAAATTCTGAATGAATTCGTTCTATGGAATTGATATACCCAATATTCATAAGTATGTCTTGTACATATGCCTTGAAATGATACTTGCATGTCTTTGTGTCAATACCCCTATTTAAGAGAAGATCAACTACCTGGTTTTGATCTCTATATATATGTGTGAACGAAATGCTCTGAAAGTTGGTTTCCAAGTTTCTGATGCGGCTCATTCAGTTTGACAAAATGTGTGGCCTGAATTAAGTGTAATCTTTGACCCAATCTATGATGCTTTTGGCATCTCCAAAGACGAATATTTTTTCCAAACTTGGCCATTTTGCAAAGTTCAGTACAACCCAGAGCGCAATGATCTCAGCTCTACTATTTGTCCTCCAACCTCCATTCCACCAGAAATGGTAGTATCACCTTGGCTCCAAAATTATAACAGATCCACATCCACGCATTCTCTATTGGCTATTGGCTAGCCCATCAAAGTATCCTCTGGGATATTTCCCCTTAATGTCATTATATGTTATCTTTCTTTTCTTTTGTGCTGTCTTCTTGGGGCCAATCTCAGAATAATATGAGATGATCTTCAACACCGCCTCCCTTAGCACAGGTCTCTTTTGTTCAAATAGCCATGCATTCCGACTGCGCCATACTGTCCAAATGACGTAGAAGGGGAGAGTGCGATGTTCTGGTTGGAACTTGAACCAAGAGACGAAACAGTTTGTCAGTGTTTGTTGCGTTCCCGAGCCATCGAGATTTAGTAAATCTTACACCCCAACCCATACTTCCCTGGGAAATGAACATCCTATAAAAAGATGGTCTATCTCCTCTTCTTGTTTCCTGCACACGTAGCATGTACCCATGCCTTGAAAGCCTCTGCCTTGTAATTTATCCCATCCTATAAAAAGATGGACTATCTCCTCTTCTTGTTTCGTGCACATGTAGCATATACCCGTACCTTGAAAGCCTCTGCCTTGTAATTACGCCGTAAGGTGTTTCCTTCTGAAATCAACTTCCCTCATTGCCTACCTGTCATTTTGTGCACCATACGATTAGATGTTATACGATTAAACAAATTTCAAGCGTTAGATCAATGGCAAGGGGAAGAGACACGGGAGGAATGGAAACGGGACATGCATTTTATGTTATGGAATTCGCGCCGTGGAGTTTGTTCCACATGGGATTCACTGGCAACATGGATATAGAACCCGGAAGATGTCGGACAATAGACGGTAAGAAATGGCATTGCTCACTCAACGATTAGAGCCTGCAAACTCATCTATGTTACCAGTGATAAACGTTGGAGTTCGACATTTGACTAATTCGGGAAAAGAAAGGCCGAATTATCGTTATAGAGAGTCGAGGAACAGCCAAAGTGGTTGCAGGGTCCAGGATTCATGTCGGGACCTCTCAAGGGAATAATATCAATTCCAACACTTTGTATTACTGATAGTCACTAGACTCTGATAACCATTACCTTGGAAAAAGAGAACAATCTAGGATTCATGTTGGGACCTCACAAAGGAATAAGTCATTGAAGTGGAGGTTGGATTCACAATCACCGCATGGTACCTTTGTAAACAATGCCTAAGTTAATTTGGGCTGCCATGATTTGTAATACATTTTTATTTGGGAATTGAAATGGGTCAACATGGAATCAAAGTCTGAATCACTGATTCACATTTGTTGGAGAATGATAATATAGAAGTCAAACTGCCAACCACCACTGGAAACTCATAAATAGCATCGAAGGTGTTTTGTCTGGAGGATTAATAGAATTCAAACTGCCAACCAACACTGGAAGCTCATGTACTGCATCAAAGGTGGCTTATTTAACTGTTGAATGCCTTCTTAACGTTCCAAAGTTTTCTACAATTTCAATAGTTCCTAAAGTATAGTTTGCCATAAATTAGAAAGGAAACATGTCTTACTGGCTCTTGGGCATGTGTTATGTAGTGGCATTATGGCATCGTCTGTGTTGTTCAAGTTTCTGTTGTGTAAATAATTGACTTGCTTCCAGATTTTTTGTGCACTAACTATTGCAGCCTATAGATGCACCATAAAACAAGTTACAACAAATATAAAGCAGAAGAGTGTTTTGCCTTCACACAACTGCTATGTAAACATCCAACCAAAAAACCATGCCAAGCCCCAGACATCCAAGTTGAAAAGAAATAGGGCTTTTTGATAACACAGTCACAGTAAAGCTCAAGGAAAAAAATACTACCATATATTTCTAGATTTTCAGTCAATACATGGTAATATAAAATTCAGGCTTCAACGAATAATTTGGGGCTTGGATCTTCAGACAATACACTCTAAGCTTATTCATCCAACTTCGTTTTTTTCTTGAATCAGGTGGCAGTAACACTAAGCTACATTGAGTTAACAACAACAAAATTTTACATTGAGTAACACATATTCCAAGTTAGCCCAAGGCCTTGTGCAGCAATTATCCCCGAATTACCCCTTTCTAACAAGAGGCAAACAAATAATGATGTTTATCAAGGATAGCAAATGTAGGAAATACATCAACTAAAACATGCAAGATAAATATAATGCATGTTAGATTTTTTGTTAATCTTCACATATCCTCTGGGCCTGCATCTCCTAGAAAGCAAGGTTTTGTCTTACTATCTATGTAAGGACAGTTGAATAGTACTTTAGGAAGGTTAACTGGCCCTTTCTTTATGAATAGCCCTTTAGGAAGAAAAAATCATTTTAGCCTTTATCTATAGAGAAGTATTGAATACATTTAATTAAATAATAAAAAAAATATAATGAGGCAACAAAAATTGTCACAAAAAAAGACAGCCAGAGGAGAATGCAATAGAGAAGACAACATGATAATCACGCAACAACTTGAATAGATAAATTGTAGTCACACTCTGTAAGTGTGGGAGAATTCCAGATAATGTAAGGTTGACTCATGCATTTTATTTCCAGAGCACTGCAATTCTCTATCGTATATTTTACTCTCTAATATTTGTCCACTGTGATTACATCATTCTTTCTACTAAAATTAAAATATTTCAGTGGATGGTATGTCTTTTATTTGTTGTACATTCATGCCTTAATCAATAAATTTGATTCCAATTGTTGAGCACTCTAGTGTTGCGAACACAAGCTCAATATCTCTCTTTGATCACTGGAATTTTTTCCAATATTTGATACCAAAGCTAATGGTCTATTCATAAGGAAGGCCAGACTTTAATTTTCAGGTTGGTTACCTATTTGAAAAATAACAAGCAATACAACAAACACCCATGCAAATTAGAAGTCTCAAATTACACCAGAACCATGGTTGTAGCTAGCTTGACTTTCTTATTTGTCTAAAACAAATCTGGTTGTAAAATTTAACAACATGGGATTTCATCTGGAAGTTGCAAATGAGAATTCCATTATTGAATAAGATCATTTAGCATTCTGGAAGAAGATGAGGTCAAACATACCATATGAACTGCTAGAATCAACAAATGGGAAACTAATAATCGCAGGACTCTTACTTGTAGCATTTTGAGCATTAATGATCAAATGACTCACATCAGCAGTGCCAAAACACCAAAAGAAAAATGGGGCACACGTGTGTGAAATAAAGCTATAACTGTGAGATTTGTCTGAGGGAACTTCACCAAATAAAGAGGAGGCTCCTAATATGTAGCCAAACACAACAATCAATTGAAATTCAAGTTGTTTAACATTTATGAATATCAAGTTGTCATCCTAAGATATAGCTGAGGAAGTTTTCACAAATAAAGATGACAACATAAGATGTGGCCAACAACATCAATCACTTCAAAAAATTGTTAGAGATGCTAGCACCTGTTGAGGCACCAATTCAAAATGTAGATGCAATCATCGCCTTGCTTGCATTACTAGCCTAATCTTATGACAGTCTGGTCACTTCATTTGACATAGAGCCGAGATCGCCATAATAATGCTAGAGAAGACATGAAAGAAATATTCAAGGTTGATAACAAAAAACACAGTTTTCTTTCAGCAAGTAGGAACAAGAAGTTCGAGAAAAAGGTTGTTGATCTGACACGAAAATGAGATTCACTTGCAATTATATTTTTTGTTGCTAAAATAGCCAGGTATAATTCATTTATTGCAGAAAGCAATGGCACCACACCAAAGGAGCATTGGAAAATGTTTTCAGTTGAAAAGGAGGATAAAGCAAATGTGGCAACATACTTCAGGTAGTTTGAGCCTACTACTTACATCAATGCTCCACCGATTGGTGCCCTTGCATTTTTCCGTGGTCATCCTTCCTAGCAAGCATGTGAAAATTAATGTGCACCAAATTCCTCTCACAGAATTGAATATATTTGTACTCAAAATCTCACCCCAATGAAAACCCCAAATAAACTATGCACCTGGCAAAGTGCACAAGCAGGCACAGTGGATGCAGGAAGTTTGCAATGGCAGTGGTAATGGATTATCTGATTTTCACGGCATCCATGGCTAAGTGGGTAGTACACAATCAAGCACACTGGGTGCAGGAGCTTGAGTTTGCAATTGTAATGGCGGTGGTTTATTGTATTTT
Source organism: Pinus taeda (assembly GCA_000404065.3). NCBI lineage: Eukaryota > Viridiplantae > Streptophyta > Pinopsida > Pinales > Pinaceae > Pinus > Pinus taeda. The sequence goes on along the minus strand of APFE030444428.1, from coordinate 70 downwards.
TTCAACTAAAAAAATTGTGTTTGGAACAGTTTTCAGATATATATAATTTTGCTTGAGATTGGACCTCGTT